>JAPKLW010006859.1:0-16363 GCA_026898455.1 Plectranthus barbatus
TTTCAAGGATCTTGGCGTGCTTGTCAAACATGTCCATCTTGGAGTGGACTCCTTCCACTTCTTTCTCAATTTTTCCCATTCTGTGGTCCGAAGCCTTGATGAAATTCTTCAGCACTTCGTCGAGGCTATCCTTCTTCTTCTCCACAATCTCGCCATTTTTCACCTCGAAATCCGGAGGTGGTTGTTCGGCAGCTTCAGGCTGAGAGTAGGAGAAGCCTGGATGAGGTCTAGGATGGTAGTGTTGGTATCCCCCTTGCCGGTACTGATTCTGGTAGCCACCACGATTCATGTAGTTCACGTCGGCGATAGGGTCAACCTGTGCAACAGAAACAGAAACAGAAGTAGTTAGCTTTTCAACTTCCCCCTTTAGCTTCTCTACCTCTTTCTTCAGTGCATCATCCTCCTTTGCCTCGACAGCTCGGATCTGTGGCCTCCTTGGATTCCCCCATTGTTGTTCATGTAGGGACATCTTTTTGAACAGCTTCAGAGCCTTTTCTGGTGACTTGCTCATCAATGAACCTCCAGCTGCATAGTCCACCGACTTCTGGCTTTCCTCGGTCAATCCTCTATAGAAGATATGTGCCTGCTCCTCAGTGTCAACTCCATGGCCTGGGCAGCTCCTCAACAACTCATTCCACCTTCTCCAAACTTCGAACATAGACTCGTCCATTCTCTGGTGGAACTGCAAGATCTCCATCTTTTTCTGAATAATCACTGACGGTGGGAAGAATGCGCCGAGAAACTCTGTTCGGAGATCAGCCCATGTCTGAATGTTGGTGCAGTCCAAAGCGGTGAACCATGTTCGCGCCTGATCCCTAAGTGAGAAGGGGAACAGACGAAGCCGGATCACATCCTGAGAGACTCCATTCTGCTTGATGGTATCACACACCTCCACGAACATCCTGAGGTGGGTGTACGAATCCTCCACTGCTCGGCCCCCAAATTGGTTCTGCTGAACCGTCTGAATCAAGCCGGTCTTGAGTTCAAAGTTATTGGCGGCGATGCCAATAACAAATCCCTCATTCCCAGGCTGTGGTCTGTACTTCTTGGCCATTGCATTGGGGTCCTCATCGTTGGAATCGTCTAGGCGGCGCCTTTCTCTCTCTCTTCTTTCGGCCTCACGCCTGTCAGCTTCCCTTTCTGCCATGAGCTGCTTGATGATGTCCTTCATCTCAGTGACTTCTTGGACAAGTAATGTGGCACTCTCTTGAGTGATGAGCTGTGTTTCGGGATCCTCCAAAGGTGTGCTTGTGTTTTGTTTTTCCTTGCTTTTTCTCTTCCGGACAGTAGCCTCGATTTCTGGATCAAAAATCTCGAGTGGCTTGCCTTGGGCCCTTGTGTTCATAAACCTGCAACCAAAACAGCAAAAACTTGAAAATCAGAAGCAGTGTCGATCGACAGAGGGCCTGTCGATCGACACAAAGGTTCCTGCTTCTGTTTCGGTCGACAGGAAGTCTGTCGGTTGAAACAGAGGCCGAAAACTGGAAAAAAAACTGAACAGGGAAAACACGAAAATCAAACACCAAAAACCAAAATCAACAAACCAAAAACGAAATTAAAATAAAATTACAGCCTCAATCCATCAGAACTAAAAATAAACTAATATTTAGATTAATCTGACAATTCCCCGGCAACGGCGCCAATTTGATAACTGCAGAATAGCGGTTAAGCAAATAATATTTTTACACCCAAGGGTGGTCGATCCCACAAGGAATGTGCAATGAAAAACCTAAAGTACTAGTCATAGTTTTTAGAACATAGATGTTTGAGGAAATTGGAAAACTGGGGTTTTGTTTTGGAAATTTAAAGAGAACAATTGCAAGAAATTAAAGGGTTTTGAAAACAATAAAGAAAAGCACAGATCCTAGGGCAGATAATCTAATCATCAACATGCAATATCAATCAACTCAGCAATGCGGAAAACATAGATTTTTGTGGATTAAATTCCTTGGTCAGGCAATTAAATCCTAGATTATTAATTAGTGACTATCTCCTCTCGGTCTCAAGAACATCAAATTAATTAATCTCAATAATTATCTAATTAATTCCTATGCAAGTTTCTTCCTTTTGAGACAGAAAACAAACACAATTAATTCTCTCTTCCTGTTAACAATTTTCATCTCTCGATCCATCAATTATTAACTATAAACCTAGATCTCAATTCACCTCTCGGTCCTTCTTTTAATCTAGATTATAAAATTAAATCAGAGAATTAAACCATGCTATATGAGTTGATATCAATTAAACATGCATCAGAAAAGAAATCATAACCCTAGAACCTGTTTAGGGTTCTAGCCACAAATCATGACTAGAAAATAAAGAAACATATTATTAATGAACTTACAAATAAAATAGGAACCTTCAATGTCTTGAAAAACTCCAATGTATTCAGTAATAACAGAGAAAAGAAGATATAATTTCGTCCCTGAAAGTTCTAATTTATAGAGGGGGAAAAAGACCTAATTTGGGTATTGGGTCAAAATAGCAAAAACTGCCAAAACAGGCCCAAAATAGCTTTTTCGGGCTTCTGTGTCGACCGACAGGCAGGCTGTCGATCGACACAATCATCCGGTCGAAATCCGGGCTGAAATTTGTGTCGAATCTTGAAATTTGGTTTTTGTGTCGACCGACACAAATCCTGTCGCTCGACACAGAAACATCTGTCTGCGCAGTCTCACGGTTTTGGCCATAACTTCCTCTCCCGAACTCCGATTGACCCGATTCCAGTTGCGTTGGAAAGCTACTTCAAAGATGTTTCCATCCATGTGCTCCATTAGCTCAGATTCCATCTGTGGAAGAAGTCGTGACTGTTCCTTTGAACATCATCTGCTTTCGATACGGATTTCCAATGATTTTGGCCTAAAACCTGCAAAATTCACCCATCAAAGGCATAACACCCTCTAAAGTAGACTCATGCACAGAAATAAGTAAAAACATAACATAAAACACTTGAAACAATGGAGAAAAATATAGATAAGTGAGTATAAATATGAGCTTATCAGTAGGCCGAACCGACATATTATGTTCTTCCACAAAAAGTTTATCATTTTGGTGTCTCGTTCTCTGGAGAGAGGTTCGGCCTCGACCCATTTTGTGAAGAAGATGGTAGCCACGACCAAGTATTCTTTTTGTCCTGCTGCCTTTGGTAATTTTCCCACGATGTCGATTCCCCATCGGCAAAATGGCCAAGCCAGGGTGTTTGAATGGAGAGGTTCGGCATGTAAGTGCGTCAAATTTGCATACCTCTGACAATTGTCGCATTTTCGAACAACTTCCTCAGCATCTTTTTTTAAAGTCGACCAAAAGAATCCTGTCGTTATTGTTTTGTGGGCTAGGCTTCTAGAACCCGAGTGATTTCCACAACTTCCCGAATGGATTTCGGATAGCACTGAGATGCAATCTGCTTCGGATACACATTTCAGCAGAGGACCTTGAAAAGATCTATTATATAGCTGGCCATCAAGGATGGAGAACCGGGCTGCTCTTTGTACTAACCGAGCTGCTTTGGTTTTTGATTGTGGGAGAACTCCGTCAGATATATATTTTATGATTGGAGACATCCAAGATTCTTGAGCCTCATTTATTGGGCATACTTCCATTGGCTCGAGCTCGCGGTCTCTTGTAGCCGGCCAAAGTGCGACTATCATTGGTATAGTTCGAGTTCTGAACGAGCTTGCAGCCGCGGCCAAGTTTGCCAATGCGTCTGCGTGTGAATTCTCTTCCCGAGGTATATGTGAAACTTCTACCACCTCGAACTTGGATTCGAGTTCTTTTGCTAGCTCATGATATGCTAACATTCTAGCATCCCGTGCTTGGAATTCACCTCGTACTTTGTTGACGACGAGCTGTGAGTCGGATTCTAATTTTAATTTTCGTACTTTGAGTTCCAACGCTAGATGTAGCCCGGCAATCAACGCCTCGTATTCCTCTATGTTGTTTGTTGTTCGGAATTCAAAGTGTATTGCTCTTTCGATTATCCATTTTTGGGTGATATGATTAATATCCCGACTCCACTCCCCCTAGAATTACTGGAACCATCTATAGCAAGGGTCCAGAATTCTAAGTCGTTCGAGTTGGATCCGAGTTCGACCTCGGCCATAATTTGTAACTTGGGTGTATAATCTGCTATAAAATCGGCCAATACTTGTGATATTAAGGTATTTCTCGGCTCGATCTGCAGACCAAAGCCCCCAAGCTCGACAGCCCATTTCATCATTCTGCAGATAAGTCTGATTTGGATAGAACATGTCGGATCGGGAATGATGAAACAACATTTACTTGGTGTGATTCAAAATATGGCCTTAACTTTCTTGAGGCCATGACCAAGGCAAGAACGAGCTTTTCCAAAGCCGGATACCGTGTTTCAGCGTCGAGGAGTGTTCGGCTCAAATAATAGATGGGGTGTTGGTTTCCATCTATTTCTCAAACAAGGACGCCACTTATGGCCTTTTCGGAGACAACCATATATAATTGTAGCTCGTCTCCATGTTCGGCTTTCATGAGGACGGGTGGCCTGGTCAGGTACTATTTTATAGACGTGAGTGCCTCGTCGCATTCCGGAGTCCATTCGAACTTTTTTGCCTTTCTTAGTGGAGAGAAGAAAGGGTTAGTTCTATCCGAATACCGAGCTACAAATCTGCTGATTGCGGCTAACTTGCCGTTCATTCGTTGTACGTCTTTCACGTTGCTCGATGGTTGTATGTTTTGGATTGCCTTTATTTAAAGTGGATCGGCCTCAATCCCTCTTTGGCTTACTATGTAACCGAGAAACTTTCCGGAAGAAATGCCAAAGATGCATTTTGTCGGATTCAACCTCATGTTGAATTTATTCAATATCTGAAAGGTTTCAGCGAGATGCCGAAGGTGATCATCGAACGAGTTCAACTTAACCAAGATATCATCTATATACACCTCCATTGTTCGACCAATTTTTTGTTTGAACATGCGGTTCATCAATCTTTGGTAAGTCGAACCAGCATTTTTAGGCCGAAGGGCATGACCTTGTAACAATAGATCCCTTGGTTTGTCATGAAGGCCGTCTTTTCTTCGTCCGGGGGATACATTTTGATTTGATTGTATCCCGAGAAGGCATCCATGAAGATCATGATCTCGAATCCTGTGGTTGCGTCGACCAATCGGTCAATGTGTGGGAGTGGAAAAGGATCCTTCGAACAAGCTTTGTTCAAGTCCGTATAGTCCACACAAACTCGATTTTTTCCATTTTTATTTTTTACAACCACCACATTTGCCAACCACTCAGGATATTTTACTTCCCGAATGAATCCTACTTTGAGCAAGTTTCGAACTTCCTCAGCTATTGCTTCGTTCCGCTCTGGTGCGAATCTTCTTCATTTTTGCTTTACAGGTTTGAATTTCGAGTCCACGTGCAAACTGTGCGAAATGACCGAGGGGTCGATTCCTGGCATATTAGAGTGTGAGAATGCAAAATCTCTCTGATTTTGAACGAGAAGAGTCTGCATTTCTCGTTGTTGCTCATCATTCAACCTTTCCCCGATGAAAGTTGTTCGAGCAGGATCATTGAAGTCAATCGGGATCTCCGAGCTTCCTTCCACCTGTTCGGCTTCGACCATATGGACTGTCCGGAGTGTAATTTCATAACAACTCCTTGCAGCCAATTGATCACCTCGGATGGTTCGAACTCCCCATGGAGTGGGAAATTTTACCATCTGGTGATAGGAGGAAGGTACCGCCTTCATCGCATGTATCCAAGGTCGTCCTACCAATACATTGTATGCGGAAGGTGCATCGACGACTTGAAAACGAGTTGGTAGATTTATTCCTTCGGGGAATACTGGTAGTGTTACTTTGTCGAGGAATCCAACCTTTACCCGCTGAACCCAACGAGTGTTATTGGGTTGTTGACGATATTTTTCTCTGAGATTCCCATGCCCCACAGCGTCTTGAGGAAAATGACATTCGAGGAGGCGCCGGTGTCAACGAGGATTCTCTTAACTTAGCAATTTGCTATCATTAAGGTGATGACGAGTGCGTCATCATGAGGATGATGAGCTTCGAGCTCGTCCTCGGCTCCGAAACATACCTCGAGAGGGGATGCCTCGATTTGTTGTACGAGCTGGTTTATCATCTCTCGACAATGTTTTTAGCTGCATTCCGAGATGAGCCGGTCATTGAGGAGCCCCCAGTGAGGACGTTAATGACCCTCTCGATCTCTGGTTGCTTCGGCTCTTTGGGGAGCAGTTGTTGGTTAGCTCCTGTGGCCGGGGTTTTGTTTTTCGAATTTTGACCTCGATCGTTTTTCTTATTTTTGTCCAAACCCTTCTCTTATATGCGGGCTTTGGACATGTTAGGAGCCAATCGGCGAGAAATTGATCGACTTCCCTTTTGAGGTCTCGGCAGTCCTCGGTTTTATGGTCGTGATCTTGATGGAAGTCACAGTAGAGGGACATATCCCTAAGTTCGGGATTTGTCATCATCTTTCTAGGCCATCGGACCTCGTTTCCATTCTTTTGCATCTCCCGAACAGCAGTTCGAAAGGTATTTTTTACTCCTCTTGAGGGGCGCTGGATACCACCTTCATCCCCTGCTTGGACGATTATGTTCGAGCAGGGTAGGGTTGGTATGATTGTTGGCTCGTGCCTCACCTCTCTTATCAGATTGGTTGGCCGGTGCCTTTCCCTTTTTTCTTAGGCCGAAGTTCTCCTCTTCGACCTCTTGTCAAATTTGGGCTTCAGCTCGGTATAACACCTCAGCCATGGTCGAGCAAGGGTACTTGACCAACTTCCAGAAGAGGCTAGAGTTTCTTCTGAGGCCCTTTTTGAATGCCGCAACTGTCGTTTCCTCGAGGCAGTTTGGAATGGTCACTTTCACCGAATTGAATCTCTTCAAAAAGTCTTGAAGGGATTCGTTCTCTTTTTGGACGATAGAATAAAGATCGTCCGACCTCTTTTGTGTTCTTCGACTGCTGGAAAAATGCTGAACGAAAGAGCCGTTCAGCTCAGCAAACGAAGAAATTGAGTTCAGGGCCAATTGCATGAACCATTGCATGGCTGGTCCGTCCATGCATTCCCCGAAGCTTTTGCACATGCAGGCTTCGCGCTGATGATCAAGAATAATTGCGGTCTGCATCTTCATCTTGTATAGTGTGATGAATTCGTCCTGGTCGGTCTTCCCGTCGTATGTCTTTATGCGCGGCATAGTGAAACGAGAAGAAATTTGTACGGTCGAGATCCTTCGAGTGAAGGGAGACTCGGTGTAACTCTCCAGTGGTATGTTCCTTGGAGGAGTAGGTGCCCCAAGGATAAGTGAGATGCATTTCTGTATTTGCTCGAGATGTTTCTCGAGCAATTTTATCTTTTCCCGGGACTCCCCATCTTCGGTCGAAGTTTGGCGATCGATAGGCTCGGTTCGAGCTCTAGAAACAGCCTCATTCCTATCCTCGGGAGGGGGTTACTCGTCTTCGTTCTCGTCCCTGGTCTGATGAGTTCTTGATTGGGCTTCACTTTGGCCCTTGTTGAGCAATGCTAACTGCTGCCGAAGAGCTTCGGCTTCCACAGTTACCCTCCTGTTCTCGGCTTCGAGGAGTCGAAGCTCATCTTCACGCCTTTTGAGTTCGGCCTCGAACTCGACCGCGCTTCGGAAAACCCTGTGCCCGAGTGGCAGCAAGTTATTGTTGTGGTCCATTTTATCGTTCTTTCTTATGTAGCCCTCCTTCTAGCGCCAATTGTTAATGGTGGAATTTTGCAGAGGCTAAACTGAATAAGAGTACTTAATAAATTGGAACGAAAGCGTAGTTGAAAGTAAATATAAATGTTTGATCGTAAGTAGAGCTCAAAGTCTTGCTTTTATTGTTGTATTTATTGCTTGAATTTAATGTGTCTTTGTATCATAATTACAACCCTATTTATAGAAAGTAAATACAAAAAAGTGACTCTAAATGAAGAGTTGCATTGCATCATCCGAATTAGCTCTTCGAACCGACGCGCCACTTCATAACGAGCTGACTTTACTCTTGTTTAAATACATCTCGAACTTCATGGTTCTTTGTCCGAGTTCGAGTTGCTTTCTCCGAGCTCGAAACTCGTAGCTCGGGCTCCAAAGTACTTTCTTTTGGGCTTTTCTTCTTTGATGGACTTGACAAATGGGCTTGTTCATTTTCGGGTCATAACAATTATAATTGTAAAAATTGCTAGGCGCTTGTTGGACAATCGGATGAGGCCTAACGCCTTGGCGGTTTAGGCAGTCTAAATATTTTTTCGTGATAATTAACTGGTAAGCTAATTTAAATTAATATTTATAATATATACTCCCTCCGTCCCAATTAAATAGACTATTTTCTTTTTGGCACGAAAATTAAGAGTAGTGAGTGTAGAATGAGTTAGTGGAATAAATATTTTATTGTTGAGTGTGAAATGTTTGCCATTTTTGGAAAGGGGTCTATTTAGTTGGGACACCGGATTTAGTAAGTGGGCCTATTCTGCTGGGACGGATGGAGTATTTAACAATAATAAAAATGAAAATTATATAAATTTTAATAATTTTTTAAAATAATATAAAACATAAGCCGGTGAACCAACTAGATGGTGCTTAGGCCACAACAATAAAATCTTAAATTTGCAACGAAATTGCGATCAAATAAAAAATGGGTTGTCATTTAGTGATGGACTAGAAATGGAATTGCAATGGAATGGATTATCTAAATTTAACGACGGTTTAGTGATGGAATTTTTCATCGCTAAAGTTTGCGACATCAATCCTTGCTATTCAACCCGCGTATTTATGGTGCCAATATTTAGCAATGTCCGTCGTGAAATTTAGCGACTAGAATCTTTCATTGCTAATGTTTGTTTTCTTTCTATATATATATATGTATATATATAGGGAGTGGATCCTGTGCCAAAATGTTAAACGTGCTTGATTGATTAGTATTTTATGCTTGTTTAGTTATTATGTTATGCATCATTAAATTCCAAAACCACCCATATCAAAATAAATAACTTCAACCTAAAAAATTCAATCTTGATAATTCATCCATCAAAATCAAAGGTCTATGATTTATTCCTATTTAGCATTCTATCTCTTCCCTATATATATAGGGATGCGATCCAGTGAGAAGCACTCTTACCATAAGAAACAAGAACCAATCCTCGCCATTGATTTTGATGAATGAACACTCAGGATTTTACTAAAATTTTCGGTCATTTTATCTAAAAAAAAACCTGCATTATAGGGTATTTTTGTCATTTTGTACTTATTTAAGATTCTGTTTGCATATTCTATCTCGACATGCATTATATATCTAACAAACATGCATTATATGCATAGGAAACATGCATTATATACCATACATTCATTATATACCAAACAAACATCTTCCTACATTATAATATGGTATTACTCTTATTTTAGAACAATATTACTATCATTATACGGTATTACTTCCTCCATTATATATGGTATTACTTTTGTTTTAGAGAAAAAATATATTACTTTCATTATAATACATATGTTATTACTATATCATAACAAGTGCAAATATAATAATGAATGATGATTTCACTGAAATAAACATGTTACATTTTATTATCATATTCTGCATTATATATTGTAACTCCATGCATTATATTGTGCAATTGCATTCATTATATAAGAATTTTTGTACTGTTACGAGAATTATGCATATTATATATGGTATTACTTTTATTTTAAAGAAAAATTATATTATTTTCATAATAATTCATATGTTATTGCTATATAATACATAACACGTACAAATAGAATGATGAATGATGATTTCGCTGAAATAAACATGTTGAATTTTATCTATCATATTCTACATTATTTAATATAATTTCATGCATTATATTGTGCAATTGTATTCATTATATAACTTCATATTTTATATTGACCTCGACATGCATTATATACCTAGCAAACATTCATTATATACCTAACAAACATGCATTATATAATATAGTAATATACATTTATATAATTTAACAAAAAAATACATAATTAAAAACAAGTAATATATAATCAACTTTTATAACAACTATGATATTATCTACAGTATGCAAAGATAATGAATTTTAATTATTTTTTATCTTGCAGGAAAAAAATTATTGCATTTTATCTATCATATTCTGCATTATATAATATAACTTCATGCATTATATTATGAAACTCCATTCATTATATAAGAATTTGTATATTGTTACGAGAATTATGCATATAATCACTAATTTTCATTTTTTTACAATGATTTTTAAATCGAAACATATACAATAGGGATTTCATTTGAAAGATAATTAAATTACCTTTCATTTGATATATGATACGTTAAAAAATAATCTAAATTGGAGGAGATATGATCATTTAAAGATTTAGGATGATTTTAGAGGAGAGAGAAAAAATATTACAAAATTACCCTTTAATGCATGTTTTACTACACTATAATGCATACGCAATTTATTTAGTCTTGAGCGTTGGATCACCAATTGGATGACCGAGATTAGTTCTTATTTTCACATGGTAAGGGGAGTTCTCATATGATCACTCCTCTATATATAGGAGTTACTATGAGAAATAAGAATAGATCTCGCGCATCCATCTCATCAAATCGACGAACATGATTCATTCTCAGCAAATTGAAAAATGCAGCATTTTTGTCCTAATATCCTGCAGTTTTAGCCTTTAAAGGCTAAAACTGTAAAAATACTCAAACACAAACAACAACCTGCATTTTAAGCCCGGTTTGCTTCATTTTTAGCCCGATTTACTTCATTTTTACATAAATACGAATTAAAAAAAATTGTTTATTCAGATCGACGTTCATTTTGACTATTATATTGTGCATCTTTAATGTTAACTTTGTGCATTTTTGTATCTTACAGGTTCATTTATTCCAAAGTATGTTGATGAGATGAAGCATTTTAAGGGCAGAGTTTTTAGAACTGTCAATGATGGTATTGAGTTTTATAGGGACTACGCTCGTGTTGCTGCTTTGAAGAAGAAGATGTTTGAAGGTTTTTATGGTCAATCGGTTCCTAAAATTATTGAAGTGTTGCCTCCAATTATTGTGAAAACCAAAGGCAGTCGAAGTTGAATTGCTTCGAGAAATGAGAAAGCTCTTAGAATGTTGGATAAACCAATGAGAATGTGTGAAAAATGTAAAAAGTTGACATATTGTGATTCATGGAATTGTGTCAAAGTCAATAAGAATGTAACCAAAAATGCATGATAGCATTCTTATAGATGTACATGGATGGTCAAAAAAATGAACTTACGACAGTTAATGCGGTGTAATTTTAATTTTTTTAATTCGTATTTATGTAAAAATAAAGTAAATCGGGCTAAAAATGAAGTAAATCGGGCTTAAAATGCAGGTTGTTGTTTGTGTTTGAGTATTTTTACAGTTTTAGCCTTTAAAGGCTAAAACTGCAGGATATTGGGGCAAAAATGACGTCTTTTTTAATTTGCTGAGAATGAATCCTGTTCGTCGATTTAATGAGATGGACGCGCGAGATCTATTCTTATTTCTCATAGTAACTCCTATTCTCACCTAATCCCTACCATATATATATATATATATATATATATATATATATATATATATATATAGAGAGAGAGAGAGAGTGATGATATACTACCCACCTTATGGTGAGCTTTCGTGAGCTACAAGAATATAATATACCCTAATTGGGTGTATGAACCCTACGGTTGAATTTATAAAATTAATTAAAACTATAATAAATTAAAATTATAAAAAATAAATGATTAACAAAATAAAAATTTATTAAAGAAACTTAAAAATATATGTTGTAGCTCACAGAAGCTCACCATAAGGTGGGCAGCATATCATTTCTATATATATATATATATATATATATATATATATATGTTAGATCATATGAGAATAGATGTTAATGTAAGAAATGAGAATAAATCTTAGCCTTTGATTTCACAAGATCTGCGGCCATGCTTTAATAATTTCCGTCTTCATTTTATCCTCCGCGAACTTCATTATTACATATTTAAGGGTATCATTGTCATTTAGCCTGATGGTATCTCCCTCAAATAAAATTTATTTTCATTTTATCCTCCACGAACTTTATTATTACATATTTGGATCTGTAATTCCTTTTCTTTTCGATTTTTCATAAGATTTCGATTGCCTTGTTGAGTCATCCAATACTCTAAAATTAAATTGAGTTTTATTATTATTTAATTGAATTTTTTAATTTAATGAAGTTTTAAATAGATAAAATGAACTTAAAATATTCTTCTGAAAAATTATTTATATTTTTATTTAATTTAATTTTTCCCATTTAATGAAGTATAGAGGAGATAAATGAAGAGAATTATTTCTAAAAATTTGATTTTTTTCTTTTAATGATGTATATAGGAGATAAAATGAAGAGAACTGAAATACTTTTTTCGAAAAATTAATTTTATTTTTATTTAATTTAATCTTTTCCATTTAATGAAGTATAGAGGAGATTAAATGAATAGAACTGTTTCTAAAAATTTGATTTTTTTTCATTTAATGATGTATATAGGAGATAAAATGAAGAGAATTGAAATCATTTTTTCCGAAAAATTGATTTTATTTTTATTTAATTTATTTTATAATGAACAATAATTGAGATAAAATGAAGAATAACTAAGATATAATGAAGAACTGTTAAGATGAAATGCATGTCACGGGTAACATCAAAATTCACATCGAATTTTATTTTATAATGAATCACAATTTAGATAAAATGAAGAATAACTAAGATATAATGAAGAACTTCTAAGATAAAATGCATGTCACGTGTAACATCAAAATTCGAATCGAATTTATTTTATAATGATTCGCAATTGAGATAAAATGAAGTATAACTAAGATAAAATGAAGTATATAATACATAAAATGAACAAAACACAAATTTTGCGCCCTGTACGTTCGTAATGACTATGTTGCCCTTTAATGAAGTAAAATGAGGATAAAATGCCGCATTTTTCTCTAAAGCTCTTATGTAATCTGGATTGTTGATGTTGTCAAATCTACGGATGAGATTTATTCTCATTTCACATGATAAGGGCTATTCTCACCAAATCAGATAAGAAATAAGACCAAATCTGGATCATTGATTAATTAAATAAAAGGATCAGATTTTAAAAAAATATTTAAAAAAATTCGCTGCATATATAGACACAAAAAGTTTCATATAAGGGTATTTCAGTCTTTAAGCCATAAATTAAATCTTCCCACGATTTTTATTTCAAAAATCAAGGAAGGCAATTGCTGCATTTAAAATTTAAAATTTAATCGAATTCGCTGCAATATTAAGAGAAAAAAGTTGCATGATTAAGAGGAATAAGTTGCATTACGTGGGTTTTTTTTTTAAAAAAAAAATCAAAATATATATGCACGAATTTCACCCCTAATTTTGTGGGATTTGAATTTTAAAATACTAAATTTCAAAATTAAATTATATTTGCTTCCTAATTTAAAGGGATTGGTTCTGTCTTACCCACGATTTTTTTAGCTTGAATTTAGGAGCAGTTATGCATTAAATAACCATATCTTACCCACAATTTTTTTAGCTTGAATTTAGGTGGTAAATTTGCAAATAACCATATTTTTTTACTTCCTAAATTTATGGGATTGGATCACTAAATTTTTGAATTTCAAATTAATTTTTATGTTCTTTGGGATTTCAAACATTAAGCAATTTAAAAGACCATAAATAAAATTCAACTTGTTTATCAATAAAAAATTGCATTTGTTATACAATTTAGTTGCAATAAATGATATAATTACTTGCAGTAATTAAATATCTAATTCACAAACCCATACAACTACACAAAAAAGCAAATTTAAATTTTTAAAAAATAAATTACTATAATTGCTATTATTATAAAAATCATGTGCAGTATTACAGACGTAATTACTGCATATTTCGTGATAGTAACAACATTAATAAAGACAAGGAAAAAGATAGAAATATCACGCGACAAATACAAAAAGTTCTCATAAAATATTGCAATAAATATGCTCTATGTATGCATGTTTACAGGCAGAATAACTGCATATTTTTTAATGAAATTATACACTAAATTCACGTGAATAAAAAAAACCTTGCAAAAAAATCACTGTGTCGCGGCCCCAAAACCACCACGTTGCCGCTGTTCATGCTAAAAAAAACACATTCTATTGCAGTAAATATGCTCTTTTTATGCATGTTTACAGGCGGAATAACTGCATATTTTTTAATAAAATTATATACTAAAACCACATGAAAACAAAACACATTCTATTGCATTAAATATGCTCTATTTATGCATGTTTACAGGCGGAATAACTGTAATTCTGCATAACAGAGCCTACAATTGGTCTCATGTACAGATTATTTCGGGAAAAATAACAACAAATCAGAGCTTTCGATTCCGATCTTCTCAACCAGGAAGCTAATCCAAAATCTCCACCACTTCCTATCAAATTAAATAAAAATCAGATCATATCAAGGATTTTATCGATCAATGACTCAGTCCTCCGATCCC
This sequence comes from Plectranthus barbatus, assembly GCA_026898455.1. Taxonomy (NCBI): domain Eukaryota; kingdom Viridiplantae; phylum Streptophyta; class Magnoliopsida; order Lamiales; family Lamiaceae; genus Plectranthus; species Plectranthus barbatus. The sequence goes on from JAPKLW010006859.1 coordinate 14,527, forward strand.
ATGTCTCCTATTCTCCGCCATCGCCGATCCAAATACAAAAATCAAGCAAAAACTAGCCAGAATCAATAACACAACAATAATGGCAGGAAATATGGGATTACAAAATCAGAGGTTCTAACAAAATTTCACTTGACGGAAAAAGGAAAAGACAAGAAACAAAGTGGAATAATTTTACAAAGTGGAATAAAAATGAGTAAATGAGATGATCATGACGAACAAGAAACAAAAATTTTGGAACACTCAAAATAAACAAAAAAGAGAGTGGATGAAGCATAGTTGCAGTTTCTTCACAAAGAATAAAATAAAAAAAAATACGAAAACAAAAAAAAAGGACGCCAATTATAAAAAAAAACGAAAATAAGGAAGTAGTTATAGAATAAAAATATCATAAAATTACATTGCCTAAAATACCCTAAAATATTAATATAAAATATTTATAAATTAAAACAAATCAAATCCAGTATTAAATCATAGCCATTAATTTAAAAAATTGGATGGCTGATATGAAGTTCTCATATCTCATCTGGGAGGTGGTTCACATATGATTACAAGTCTATATATATATATATATATATATTGGGAGCGTTATAGTATCAACCACCTCCCAGATAAAAAATAAGACCAAATCTGGATCATTGATTAATTAAATAAATGGATCAGATTTAAAAAAATATTTAAAAAAATTCGCTGCATATATAGACACAAAAAGATTCATGTAAGGGTATTTCAGTCTTTAAGCCATAAATTAAATCTTCCCACAATTTTTATTTCAAAAATCAAGGAAGGCAGTTGCTGCATTAATTAACCATATCTTACCCACAATTTTTTAGCTTGAATTTAGGTGGTAAATTTGCAAATAACCATATTTTTTTACTTCCTTATTTTATGGGATTGGATCACTAAATTTTCGAATTTCAAATTAATTTTTATGTTCTTTGGGATTTCAAACATTAAGCAATTTTAAAAGACCATAAATAAAATTCAACTTGTTTATCAATAAAAAATTGCATTTGTTATACAATTTAGTTGCAATAAATGATATAATTATTTGTAGTAATTAAATATCTAAAGCACAAATCCATACAACTACACAAAAAAACAAATTTAAATTTTTAAAAAACAAATTACTATAATTGCTATTATTATAAAAATCATGTGCAGTATTACAGGCGTAATTACTGCATATTTCGTGATAGTAACAACTTTACTAAAGACAAGGAAAAAGACAGAAATATCACGTGACAAATACAAGCAGTACTCATATTGCAATAAATATTCTCTACTTATGCATGTTTACAGGCGGAATAACTACATATTTTTTTAATGAAATTATACACTAAATCCACTTGAATAAAAAAAAGCTTGCAAAAAAATCACTGCGTCGCGGCCCCTAAACCACCGCGTTGCCGCTGTTCATGCTAAAAAAAACACATTCTATTGCAGTAAATATGCTCTATTTATGCATGTTTACAGGCGGAATAACTGCATATTTTTTAATAAAATTATATAATAAAACCACATGAAAAAAACACATTCTATTGCAATAAATATGCTCTATTTATGCATGTTTACAGGCGGAATAACTGTAATTCCGCAAAACAGAGCCTACAATTGGTCGCATGTACAGATTGTTGGGGGAAAAATAACAACAAATCAGAGCTTTCAATTCCGATCTTTGCAACCAGGAAGCTAATCCAAAATCTCCACCACTTCCTATCAAATAAAATAAAAATCAGATCATATCAAGGATTTTATCGATCAATGATTCAGTCCTCCGATCCCATGTCTCTTATTCTCCGCCATCGCCGATCCAAATACAAAAATCAAGCAAAAACTA
>JAPKLW010006860.1:0-16361 GCA_026898455.1 Plectranthus barbatus
TATATATATATATATATATATATATAATCTTGACCATGAAAAAAAATTTAATAAAAAAAATTAAAAACATAGATATCTTTAATTTTAGAGAGAGGCTGCCTTTGAGATTAATAAACAAAATTATTGAAAATATTAGTTTGGTCGGCATCGAGGCTGACAAAGTCGGCATCGTCTATTGGTGCCGACCGGAATTTTTTTTGTTTTTTTATGTGAGATTTTATTTATTTCTTTCATCTTTTTAATTGGAGTCATCATCGGTCGGGATCATTTTTTATAATTCAAATTTCAAAATTTATAACTTTTTTATGAAACTAGTACACTGTTGTCTTACACAATTTTCGAATTATGTATTTTAAGGTATTTCTTGAATGTTTTTATAAAATGGAATTAGTATGACAACAGTATACTGTATTTTTTATGTATTTTTTATGAAACTAGTACACTGTTGTCTTACACAATTTCCTGTATTTTTATGATACAGGATAATAAAAAAGGACATTTCAAAAAATTTCAATTTTGAATATGTATAATAAATTTTTCAATAAAATAAATAGTAAAAGGAACCAAGGATTAGGTGCTAAAATGTATTATTTCACACGGATAAAATTTGTCTCTAAATTGAGTATTGTTTCCCAATGATTGCAACGTTGTATCATAATAAAATATATTTTAAATGTATAAGTAGCCAAATTTTTATATATTAAATATTACCATTGAGCGTCATGAATTATATAATTAAATATTTTTTTTAATTTTTTCTTAGTCTAATAATTGATGATAGGAATTGAAGATATTAATACTATAGATGATAAGAATGATATTTTAGATAATAAATCTTGAGAGATTGATGTACATCATTTTAGTTGTTTCCTTCTTAGTTTAGTGCATAGCTTTGTATATATGTATATTTTGTATATGATTGCATATAGAAAAGAAACATATTATTTTAAGGGAAGGTCTTGGGTTAGGCAGGTCTAAACGATTTAGACGGATTTTATCTATTTACCCAAGCCCAAACTCATATAATATACCCAAATTGGGATTAATAAACCCTATTTGGGATGGATCAACCCATTTGAGTAGGATAAAATCCGCTTAAACCGTTTAGGCATGCCTAACGCAAATTTTTGCCTTATTTTAATTCTTTATAATAGGTAAAAAGGAGAAGGCGTGTCCAGGAAATATATCCCAAGTTTAGCTAATTAGAAAATTATATTTTGTATTTTTTCTTTTAGAGAATTATATTCCGTAATTTACTATTTGTATAGATTGTTATCCTTCATCGATGACTAAGTCATTAAATAACACCTAATTTACTATTTGTATAGATGCTTATCCTTCATCGATGACTAAGTCGTTAAGTAACACGTGATACTAATATTTTTTATGTTATTTAAAATATAATTTACAAAGTACAATATTTTAAATATTTTACAGTATTTTAGTATTAAATTATTTATAAAGTATTAAAATATATTAATATTTCAAAATAATTTTTTATTAAAAATGATAAAAGAATATTTAAAGAATATATAATTTTTAAAATATTAAAATATCACATAAATACAATGTGAAATTGACTTAACACTGAATCAATGCCATTAATAACTCAAGGGTTAACCCTCAAATATATCCCCAACTATTGAGTATTAGAGAAATTTATCCCAATGTATTGTAATTAGGGGATTTTATCCCACATTATATTTTGTCACGTAATTATGTCCTTTAGCCTTGACGGAATTTTAAAAAATGTTGATTCAACCGTTATCTGCTTACATGGCATGTTGATGTGTATTTTAAATTATTTAAAACTAAAAAATTGCTTAGCTGGCACTAAAAATCAGAGGTTAAATTTAAGAACCATTTTATAATTAAAAATAAAATAAATATATAAATGCAAAAAAAAAAATTCAGACGGAGAAGTTAAAACTGAATTCTTTTCATAATTAAAAATAAAACCAAAATGAATGAAAAAAGAAAAAACAATTAAAAGGACAAATTGAGAAGAATGAGTCGTAATACTTCAAGAAAAACAAGAAATTAGGAAAGAACCCTAAATTTCATCATTCTCATAAATGAAATCAACAAATTTTAGTTAAAGTTTGAAGCTGCAATGTTTAACCTTCGTTGATGTTAAAGTCGAAGCTATGTTTAACACCGTTAGGGGTGACAATTTTTTATCCGATCCGATAATCCGACACGAATCCGCACGATAATAACGGATACGGATTGAGGCTTATCGGATATGGATCCTTATCGGATCGACACGATAAGGACACAAAAATTTCGGATTGGATTCGGATTGGATAATTCATTAAACGGATCGGATTCGGATCGGATACGGATATCCATTAATAAATTAATAAAAATTATTTATTTTTTAAAATATAATAATTTATTAATTGATTTTGATATATTAATATAGATTTAGAGTTCTTTCAAAAACTCAAATATCTTGGTTCTTCATTGGTCTTGTCCCATTTTATTAATTCACCACCAAAAAATGTATTTATTTATCTGTTCATTATATTTTTTAATATTTATTTTCTTCTACTATCAAAATTTAATAACTTTCTTTTTTTTTCAACTTCAAGTTTTCAATTAATTTGCATCAATGGATTCACTAATTGGTGAGATCTTAAATTTTAATGCCGATGAAAGTATTGTAGATTCTCATTCATTGTCTCAAGTCTTTCAATTTCACCATGATAGATTAAAGATATTTATTATAATTTATTTTACTTGTTATAAATTTTAAAATTTTAATTAATAATTTTCTCCCTCAAAATTGTAAGTGGAGTATTGACGACTAAGGTGAAAAATTGAGCAGTATTTAGAAATGAGCATGCTTGACCACTAGAATTGGATTTTAGTTTCAAATAAAGTTTTAGTATTATTTATTTATCAAACACATTATTTCAACAATCAAATATGAATATTTCCTATTATCTTATCTTTTTTTGGATTTTAATTATGTTTATTGAAACAGATTCTTATTGAATTAATTCGATTTGGATTCTTAACGGATCTTTATCGGATCGGATACATAACGGATCATTCGGATTTGATACTTATTGGATCCTTAACGGATACGAATCGGATTCGTGCAGATACGGATTTGAGCTTAACAGATCGGATACGCATACGGATTTTAATTTTTCTTAACGGATCGGATACGGATTTGATCTTAACGGATCGGATAGATAACGGATTGACACGATAAGGATCCGATCCACACGAATTGCCACCCCTAAACACCGTAGTGTTAGACTGTACTGCTGATTTAATCTTATCATTCCTTATTTATTCATATTTAATTATTTTCGTGAATTCAGTTTATTCTTGGATAGATATGTATTTTATAAAGATTTGGGAGATTTGGGAACGAATAGGATTTGATTTATAGATATATTTGAATAGATATACTTCATAATCATTAAAGATAGATCCATATCTTTAACATATCTTTATCATATCTTTCATATATCTTTCACATATCTTCCTCTAGTATTTGCAGTTGAGATATTTATGTAGATATACATATCAAGCACGAGGCTATCCATATCTACACGAGGATACATTCATCCGGGCCTATATAAAGGGTGCTGCAACGCAAAAATAAAGGAGACGACCTACATTATTCATCAAGATATCTTATACAAGGCGTTCCCACCTTTCAACAAGCGTTCCCCGTTCGTTTAGCTAGCGAATCCATTCAAGTCGAAGAAGGATCCTACCTCCGGAGAGTGAATCCAACGGTAGAGGAGTTTTGAGGATTGAATTGTTAGTTCATAAATACAGTTTGTTCATAGTTGTAGTTTCTACTTCTATGTAAATTCAAGTTTCTTTAAGGGAGTGAACCTAGAAGAGGTTTGGATATTTATTATTTTAATTTTGCTTTGTAAACTTTATTATTATAGTGAAATCTGTTTTTGGTCGTGAGGCTCTCGCGAGTTTAAAAACTCTAAACTCGTGAAAAATAATTCTTTGTGTCTGAGTTTACTTTTCCGATGCGTGTTAAACTTTGAACGTGTTAAACTTTGATTGTGTCAAACTTTGACTTCTCTGACATTCTGTTTAACATTACTCTATATTTATAAGTTCAGACATATGGAATTCGGCAGGGTTGAACACTTCAACACCTAGGTGTTAATAGTAAACACGGGCACTAAATTCTTTCAATTGGCATCAAGAGCCTACTTCTTGACGGACTAAGTTGTTTGTTCCTGAGTGCAGTTTACTATGATAGGTTTTTCAAGCCCTGCTTGTCGACCACCCATTTTGGAGAGTAATGGGACTAACTACTCTCTGTGGAAGTCTCGAATGAGGTTATACATCAAGTCTTTAGACGAACAAGCGTGGATTATTGTTTTGCATGGATGGAAACCTCCAAAAACCATTGTTCAAGATCCGAATGATGCTGCTAAAACCATTACCAAACTTAAACCTGAAGGACAATGGAGTGTTGAAGAACGACTTATCTCTAACTTTAACACCGAAGCTTTAAATGCTATACTTGTTTATTTGGATGTTGGTTGTTTCAGGTTAGTATCAAGATGCTCGGAAGCACGAGAAGCCTGGTTCATACTTCTAGAGAAATTTGAAGGAACGGACAGTGTTAGAGAGACTAAGATGCGATTACTCGCTATTAAATTTGAGACTCTCAAGATGCTGGAAGAAGAAATAATTTCCTCTTACTTTGAGAAGATTGAATCAATTGGCAAACAAAGCTCATGTACTAGGTGAACCCATTAACAATAAGAAACTTGTCAACAAGATGTTAAAGTCGCTGGCAGAAAAGTTTAACATCATGATCACTGAAATCAAAGAAGCGACAGATGTTGAAACACTAGAGATTGTTGAACTAGTAAGTATTCTAACAACTTATGAGATATATCTGAAGGAACATAAAGAAGAATACAAGGCAAAGAGCAGAGCTCTTCACGCTGGAAAAGCTAGAAGTGAGACATCTCCAAGTTCAACATATGCAACCTCTCAACAAGATGAATCTGATGTTGAACTTCTAGACGAAGAAAAGTCAAAACATATTTTACTTACCAACGAGTTCAATAAGTTTGTCAGATCCATGAGAGATGATATAGGAGACTCAAACTACAGCAAAAGAAGTTCAACACCTATCTCTATTGTGTCAAACTTCTCAAGCCGCTCAACTAGATCATCAATTGACGAAGTGATGGATCAGTAACTGAAGATATATATTCTTTTAAGAGGAATATTGATGGTGTAAAATGTCATGGCTGTTCTGGAATAGGCCATTATGCAAATGAGTGTCCAACACTTTTGAGAAGAAGAAAGTCTAACTTCAACACGACCTTCGATGATGAATCTGAAGAAGAAGAAGGAGATGACAAAAGAGAATGTATGGATAATGATATAGAGATCACAAAGGCTGGAAAGATTAAAGAAGAAGCTACTGAAGAGATGAAAGAAAAAGATGTTGATATATCAGACTCCAACATTCTGCCCCTAGAAGACAAATTGTTATATACAAACTGAGAATGAACATTCTAATGTGAACTTTGTTCTGTTGTCAGGAATCAGGAATGTCAGACTTACATGATCACACATAGCGACATTGATCAAATATGCCACTACTTGGAAAACAAAAGGTGTGAAGAACGGAGCAAGGAGTTGCCAAAGCTAAAAAAATAAATCTAATACTGAAACGACATATTTCAAGGTTTGAAGTTCTTTGGACTCATAAGAATCAAGAAGTGGATGTGTTGAAGATCAAGGTATGTGAAATTGATTTTATGTTTAAGATTAACTATGGTAAGTTGAAATTGGATGAGATTATGTCTATTAAACATTCTTATGGTTGTGCATTAGGTTATGAAAAGGTTAATTCTGTTATGTTAAAGTCTGAGAAAAACATGATTAAATTTTCAAGAGAAAAGTCTAACATCACTAAGCAACATGTCAAAGATACATCTAAGGTGTCTGTGTGTCATTACTGCAATAGATTTGAGCACATAAAATCTTTATGTAGATTTAGAATTGCTGATAAGAAAAGGAAAATTAATCAAAGATGTGATAAAGAGTATAAAAATGCCTAGCTGTGAATACTTCCCTAAAAACTAATATTGCAGGTATTTGGTACTTTTAACACATGTTGTTTTAGCCATATGTCATGTAACAAATCGTTTCAGACTGACTTCACTTTTATAAGTGGAGATATGGTTACTTGTGGAAAAGGTACTAGAGGAAATATCACTATCAGGTTTGATATATATGCATGCGAGGTCTATGACCAATCTAACAATTGTCTCATCTTTGGAAGTAGATCAAAAGATGACTATTATCAGACTGAACAACATAAGAAGATATGACATGAAAATGTTCGAGGAATTCAGAAACTTCTCATCTATGATGTTGTTAAAGACATTCCACAACTGAAGTTCAACATACTCAAGTTCAATATGAGAAGTTCAACATGAAAAAGTTCAACATGGTCAAGTTCAACATTGTAAAGATCAACAAGATCAATACTGTCAAGTTCAACATGGTCAAGTTCAATATGGACAAGGTCAACTTGGTCAAGTTTAACATGGACAAGGTTTGTGATTCACGTCTGAAAGGAACCTTACTAGATAAACAAGACGTGGAAGATACATCTCATCTCATAGAGAATGACATAGAATCAGTAACTGAGACAAGTACAGATGTTAGACAAACAACAAGTCCAACATCAACTCCAGACTCTGACTTTGACAAAGAGGAGGATCAAGTTACTCTGAGTTCAAACTCTGACAAGGAGAAAATCTGTGACACATTGGTGTCAAACTCAAAAACTAGAAAACTACCTCTTCGAAACAAAAGGAATCACCCTCCGTCTCAAGTCATTGGAAGTGTCTTCGAAGGAGTACATACTCTCAAGAAAGCCCCCATCAATTGGAAAGAGATGGTAAAAATGGTTTGTAAGTTCAACATCTTCCACTCTAGTGATTATATATTTCTAACTGAACTTAAGCATGTTTCTGAAGCTTTAAAAGATGAGAATTGGATATTGTCTATGCATGAAGAATTAAGTCAATTTGTTTATATTGATGTGTGGATATTAGTTCCTAGGCTTAAAGACAAAAACATAATTGGAACTAAATGGATATTTAAGAATATACCTAACTTTCTACTTGATCTAAAGTTCAACAAAGGTAATATGGGTAAGACTCTCTTTGTTAAACATACTGATAAGAGCTTTATACTTGCTCAAGTTAATAACTTAGTGTTTGGGGCAACTGATGTTAGACTTATAGATGACTTTGTCACAATAATGTTTGACATGTTCGAAATTAGTATGGTAGGTGAGTTTAACTACTTCCGTGGATTCCAGATTAAGCAGTATAGTGATAGTTTTTCTATTTCTCAATCTAAGTATGCTCAAGTTTAGTAAAAAGATTTGGATTAGGTTCTGCAAAATATATGAAAACACTAATGAGTTCCAATGTCAAACTTAGTAAAGATGGAAGATGTGTTAGTGTTAAACCTACTGAATATTGTGAAATGATAGATAGCTTGTTATACTTTACTACCAGAAGACCAAATATTCTTTTCAGTATTGATGTTGGTGTTAGATACAAGTCTGACCTCAAAAAGTCTTATATGAGATTATGGTATACAAAAGATATTGGTACTAACATTGCAGGTTATGGCTATGCTAATTACACAAGAGATGTTGATCACAGTGTTAATGTAAAACAAATGTTTGAAGGCTACGATATGTTTACTGAAACTTTATCACTGTTGTGCAACAATGTTGCTTCTAATGAGATTTCTAAAAATCATGTCCAACATCCTAGAACTAAGCACATAGCTATTCAACACCACTATGTTAGAGATTTAGTGGAAAAATATCTTATTTCACTTAAATACATTCTTACTAAAGATCAAATTGCTAACATTTTTACAGAGGCCCTTGACTTTGAGAGATTCTCTTATCTTAGAAAATCTCTTGGTATGTGTAATGCTCCTTAAATTCGTAAGAGTAGAATGTTGATCGTTGTAAAAATTGAGTCGATCAACATTCAGTTGTTTTTAAGTATTTTGTTCTGCTTGCCTAATGCTTTATTATCGGTTGTGTGATATCCTTTTGTGTTAAATATCTGATTAAAAAAAGCATGTTATAAAACTGTAGGCACAAGAGTGAGACCTTAATGTCAACATATGGAGTATAAACTCATGTTATAAGACGGTAGGCACAAGAGTGAGGCATTAATGTAAAAACATTGAGTATGTTTGTCATGTACGATCGTCATTTATCAAAGTACTATAGATGGGATGTTACTAGGAACACTGTCTATGTGGAAAATGTTGAATGATGAGGTAATACATGCTGAATTTGTTTGTCACAAGCTAAGTACTGGAGATAGGATGTTATTAGGAACACTATCTCTGTGGAACATGGCACGTGACATTGTTATTTATCAGATTGTTTGTTTTATACGGGTATAACACTCTGATGTTAAAGTTTGAAGGCTTGCAGTTTTTGTTCGTTTCTTTCCTTATGTCATAAAAAAAAACCAAAAAAAAAGAGAAAAAAAAGGAAACAAAAAAAAAAGATAAAAATAAAAAGAAAGGGATCTTTAATCATTATTGAGTTCTTTGGTGTCACAGTTTGGTCAGAACTTTGGATGTGTTAAAGTTGATGTTACATTTTCCCAATTCTCTTGATGAAGTGAGCGTGAAAGTTAGTGGGCTGAATCTCGAAGATGTTGGATAAAAATTGTTCATAAAATCTTAAGCTTTTCTTTCCTGCAATCATTCAGGGGGAGAAGTACTTAGTTTTTATATTTTTGTGGAAAAGTTTAATCTTTTATCTTTTATGGCGCAGTTTAATATCTCACTGTGCGGGTCGAATAGAACTGAATTACAAGTATTGTGTTTGGAATGCTTACATGAATGATAAGCTTAAGGGGGAGATTGAAGATGGAATGTTTAACCTTCGTTGGTGTTAAAGTCGAAGCTATGTTTAACACCGTAGTGTTAGACTGTACTGCTGATTTAATCTTATCATTCCTTATTTATTCGTATTTAATTATTTTCGTGAATTCAGTTTATTCTTGGATAGATATGTATTTTATAAAGATTTGGGAGATTTGAGAACGAATAGGATTTGATTTATAGATATATTTGAATAGCTATACTTCATAATCATTAAAGATAGATCCATATCTTTAACATATCTTTATCATATCTTTCATATATCTTTCACATATCTTCCTCTAGTATTTGCAGTTGAGATATTTATGTAGATATACATATCAAGCACGAGGCTATCCATATCTACACGAGGATACATTCATCCGGGCCTATATAAAGGGTGCTGCAACGCAAAAATAAAGGGGACGACCTACATTATTCATCAAAGATATCTTATACAAGGCGTTCCCACCTTTCAACAAGCGTTCCCCGTTCGTTTAGCTAGCGAATCCATTTAAGCCGAAGAAGGATCCTACCTCCGGAGAGTGAATCCAACGGTAGAGGAGTTTTGAGGATTGAATTGTTAGTTCATAAATACGGTTTGTTCATAGTTGTAGTCTCTACTTCTATGTAAATTCAAGTTTCTTCAAGGGAGTGAACCTAGAAGAGGTTTGGATATTTATTATTTTAATTTTGCTGTGTAAACTTTATTATTATAGTGAAATCTGTTTTTGGTCGTGAGGCTCTCGCGAGTTTAAAAACTCTAAACTCGTGAAAAATAATTCTTTGTGTCTGAGTTTACTTTTCCGCTGCGTGTTAAACTTTGAACGTGTTAAACTTTGATTGTGTCAAACTTTGACTTCTCTGACATTCTGTTTAACATTACTCTATATTTATAAGTTCAGACATATGGAATTCGGCAGGGTTGAACACTTCAACACCTAGGTGTTAATAGTAAACACGGGCACTAAATTCTTTCAAAGTTTCATTACAATTTTTTTCAATTCTTGTATTCCTTATTGTGGTATTCTGTTCATACTCTACAATATAACAGTTATGAAAGTTCTTGAAGATGATTACTTACAAAATAATCTGTAAAAAAACATAAACACACAGAGAAGATGCAAGAAAACAAAATATATAAGAATAGTATAAAATTGGTACCACTGTTATGTAAATTAATAAGAACCATAAGCACATTCACCTTCAATTTCTTATACTGCCGACAAGATGAAGAAGTTCACTATTATTGTGACAAACTGAATATATTTTTAGGGTTCTTTTGATTTTTCCCAGACTTTTCGTTCTTCTCTGAATATTCTAATTCGTTACTTTCATATTTGCCCTTTAAATTGTTTTTTCTTTTGTTTATTTAATCATAAAATGAATTCAATTTTAACTATGCCGCGTAATTTTCTTTTATGCATTTTATTTATTTTGTATTTTAATTATAAAATATTTTTTAAATTTAACATCTCTCTTATAATGCCACCTAAGCTATTTTTTTAATTTAAATACACATTAACATGCCACGTAAGCAGATAACGGTCGACTCAACATCTTTTTTAACTCCGTTAGGGCTAGAAGACATAATTACCTAAAAGGATAAAATATGGATAAAATTTCCTAATTAAAATACATTGGGATAAATTTCCTAACACTCAATAAATGGGGATATATTTAAGAGTTAACCCAATAACTCAATCATCAATAAAGAACACGTATCTTAATATACTAAATTTTAAATATATTTCTCTATTAACCCCGCTTATTTTTCACACGAGATAGAAGGATTCCTTCGATTTTTATTTTTTAACTTTTTTTTTCAGTTTCCGAAGTTTCTTACTATCTTTGGAAAATTTTCGGACACCATGATTAGGAATGCCAATAAAGCCCGAAATCGGTGGACTAAAATGTGGGTTAGGGTAAAAAATTTCAAATCCGAGATTATTTTTAACCGAACAGGTTGAACCCGACGGATTGGCGGCCTGAACGGGCTGAGCCCGGTGGGTTGTGGGTCGGCCCGTAGGTCCGACAATATTTAATGATATATATACAATATTTTATTATTCATTATTTCTAATATTGCTTATATCCTACTATACCCATTAATTATACACCTAATTCTCTAGATCTAATTTTTCATCACACAAGATCTCATCTATCTCTCCCAGTGATGTAGTCCGTTACCCTCAAATCGAAAAATCCCTACTTTCTTCGTCTTTCACTGTCTTCCACTCGTCCTAATTAGCGTACCTACTAATTTCTTCCTTTCAAGAACCTTTAGCCTCTCATCATTATGTTCACCCAAGTGAAAGCTATATTTAATTTTATAATCTCTATTTTATTATTTTATATGTTGAAGAATGTACTTCTATTACTTAAAATAGTTGGTATATAAGGATTGATGTTTTTTTCAAACTATGATTGAACAACCTTTTATCCACTTATCACTATTTTTTTGCGAAGATATTGTTGTTTGATGTTTTTTATTTATGTTGGTTCATAATTTTCTTTTTTATTTTGCTTTAGGGGTTGTTAAAATATTTTAAAAAAATCTTTACAAAAATAAACTCGTAAATCTTGTCAACCCGACGGATCAGCCCGAAAACCGGTGGGTTAAAGTTAGATTCAAAATTTTTAGCCCGATAAAAATTCAAACCAATTCAACCTAGACCGAATAACCCACAATCCGATAGAGTTAATCTAGGTCAGCCTAATTGACATCCCTACCTATGATTATCAAAATTTCTCTATATAAAGCAACCAAATGGCCAATGGGGCCTTCTCCTTTACAAAAATAATAAAAACAGAGTATTATCCTTTAATATTATCCAACATATTTTATATTTAGATTTGATGTGCAAATAGTTAAAAGCATTTGTATATATTTATAAATTGTAAATTTGAGTTACATTAGGATATTTTAATAAACTTTAATTTAATACATTTTATTTAAAAAAATGGTATACTCATTTATTCTAAAAATGAGTTTATAATAACTAAATATTGTCATTTTCAATTTAATTGACACCATAGTATATCATATTAGACTTTATATAAAAGTTTTAAATTCATAGTAAGAGTCGTTGTTGGTCCCAAAATTAGATGATAACGTACGCAACGGAAAGATATGAACGAAAATAAGCAAAATTCTTACTCCTCTGTTATTAGAATTGATTGTAACTGGTCAGTTCTTGTTCTTAAAACTACTTTAGCAGTCGAATCTTTATTTAATTGATTTTACTGAATATACACCAACGACTTAGAGAGTTGCTGGATTTCAAAACAGGTGTAGAAATCAAAACATGGCAAGAACAAAAGAGCAGGTAAAGGACATAGGATTTTATAGTGGTTTGGAGCTAAATGTCATACTTTCACTCTTCAACCGCGCATGTTGGAAATCAATAGAACTTGTTACAGGGTGATGTAGCACAATCTGTCGCAGTCACGGCTAGCTCTTCCGTCCACTGGCTATATGCGGTCTGATAACTACAGTTTAGCGGTTAAGCAAATAAATTTTACACCCTAAGGTGGTCGATCCCACAGGGACTGTGCAATGAAAAACCTAGAGTACTAGCTATGATTTCTAGAACGTAGAAGTTTGAGGATTTTGAAAAAGGAGTTTTGTTTTAGAAATTAAATATGACAATGCGAGAAATTAAAGGGTTTTGAAAACAATAAAGGAAAGCACATATCATAGGGCAGATTATCTAATCATCAACATGCAAATATCAATCAATTCAGCAATGGGGAAAACATAGATTTTGGTGGATTAAATTCCTTGGTCGGGCAATTAAATCATAGATTATTAATTAGTGACTATCTTCTCTCGGTCTCAAGAATACCAAATTAATCAATCTCATAATTATCTATTTATTCCTATGTAGGTTTCTTCCTTTTGAGACAGAAAACAAACACAATTAATTCTCTCTTCCTGTTAATAATTTTCATCTTCGATCCATCAATTATTAACTATAAACTTAGATCTCAATTCACCCCTCGGTCCTTCTTTTAATCTAGATTATAAAATTAAATCAGAGAATTAATCATGCTTAGAGAGTTGATATCAATTAACATGCCTCAGAAAAGAAATCATAACCCCAAAACCTGTTTAGGGTTCTAGCCACAAAACATGTCTAGAATAAAAGAAAACATTAAATTAATTACCTTGCAAGAAATAGGAACCTTGCAATTGATAACTCCAATGTATTCAGCAAAATAGAGAAAAGAAGACAATAATTTCGTGGCTCATAGTTCTAATTTATAGAGGGGGAAGAAAGACCTAATTAATTAGGTATTGGACTAAAATAACAAAAACTGCCAAAACAGGCCAAAAATAGCCTTCTCGGGATTTTGAGTTGTGTCGATCGACACAACTGTCAAATCAAAATCCGGGCTGAATTTGTGTCAATTCTGCAACTTTGTTCTCCCTGTCAATCGACAGGGATAATTTTGATCGACAGAAATGCATGTGTCGATCGACAGAATTTCGACACGGTTTTGGCCATAATTTTTGCTCCCGAACTCCGATCGACCCGATTCCAGTTGCGTTGAAAAGATAATTCAAAGATCTTTCTCTTTCCATGCTCCATTAGCTCAGATTCCATGTGTGGAAGAATTCGTGACTGTTTCTTTGAACATCATCTGCTTTCGGTACGGGTTTCCAATGAATTCGGCCTAAAACCTGGAAAATCTTATCATGACAAGCATAACACCCTCTAAAGTAGACTCATGCACAGAAATAAGTAAAAACATAACGAAATGTACTTGAAACAATGGAGAAAAATATAGATAAGTGGGTATAATTATGAGCTTATCACGGTCCCGCCTAGTCCATCGAGAACTCGCTCTCTTCAGTTTGATGTGTGAATGTGTCTCACATCTACAAATTGAAAAGGATTGGATGTTTGTGTTCTTCCTAGAACGTCAAGGTTGGATGGTTAGGTGTTGTACCGCCGGAGTTTTTCAAGGAGTGAGAAACTCAACACGAATTTTTAATATCCATCAAATATATTAGACTACTCAAAATTTAATGGTGGAATAAATTCATTTTTATTTACAAATCTTATATTTTCTACATGTTGAGAAATATGATTTAAGTTACTTAAACTTAAATTCATAAAATAAATATAAGAGTGATCAACATAATAATTTTACAAGTTGGGGAAAACACAAAAATACATAAAGAAATATAGAGCAAATATTTGAAATTTATGGGAAGATATGCATAATATTCACCCACATTCTAAGCCTAGTACCTAAAATGGAATTTGAAGGAAGAAAAGGCGTGGAAGAATTCAGAGGAGGGGGCAAGAATGATAAATGCATATATTGGCTAAGATATCACCTAAAATAATATACACATGCTATTTTTATTGCTCTTCAAATTGGAGAAAGGGGTGTGGAATAATTCAAGGCAAGGAGTGAGATTTAATTTCAGAGGTTTTGGCTAAGATTTTTCCTCATGCCTACCTATGTAAATAATTATGAGGAAAGACTTGAATTAAATGAAGTCAAGCTGAAACTCCTCTATTTAATCTCTGCGCACAAACCATACCAACTACACCTGTTCATCACCCTTTTCTGGCCAATTCCCGGCAAATTTTTGATGCACCACCACCACCCACTCGAAGCCTGTACTACGTAGTTTACACAGCAACCAAGATCACCCAATTCCATCGTGAGACGAGGGAGAAATCGCTGTCCGAAGTCTCTGCGACGGTAAGTCGGGATTTCTGCACCAATATCCATAACTCATTAATTGACGGCAAAACTTTGTTTAGTTTACATATTCGTGTTCCTCATGAAAGCAGGAACATTTTGACACCGATCCCCGACCGACCCACTCACCGGAGCACCACCGCTGCCGCCGTGAAAGAATCAGCGAGGTGAGCCCGTCGCCTCCTTTTTCTCAGCTGATATTTCAGTTTTCCGGCGAGTTGTGGTGCATTTCATGGTCATGGGTTGATATAGGGTCGGATAGTATAGAAGTCGTAGGTCGGAAGGGGCTGATTTCGCTGAAAACATGCGCGAGCTCTGGCCAGCCATGTTGCTGTTGCGCGCTGTGTGCGTTGAGCAGGAGCAGGCAACCAGCGTCGGTCGATACGCCGGTGGCGGTCAACAGCAGCTCCGGCGAGACGGCACGGTTGCCCTGCTTCTTGTCTCCTGCGTATATATATGTACGTGTGTAATTTAAAAAAAAGAGAGAAGTTCTCATTCTCTTTCCGTAAAAAAATACACACACGTTTATATATATTATTATATTATTATTCTATTATTTACACACACACAGTTATACATATTATTATATTATTATTTTATTATCTTCACACACACACATGAATATATATATATATATATATATATATATATATTATATTTTAAGTTAAAAATTTTATTTAATATATTTTGTTATTAACTTATTTCATAATTGTATATTTTGTACAATTATTTAATTGATCATATCAATTGGATTTATCAATATTTTGACTGTTGATTATAAATATTGTGAATTACGTTAGGTACGTAATTGGGCGTCAATTATTTTGAATCGTTTAATGCATTGTCGATCATGGGTTTAGCCGTTTAATATATAACCGTGATTTATTTAAGTTAGTTCGTTGACCGTGACTTGGTTAACTTATATAGTTGTGTTTGTTGAAGTCACATGCATGTCTCGAGGGGATAAATTGTTTAGAAAGGTTTATTGAGTTCCATGCATGCCTTGATATACGAGGGGTGCGTGTCAAATCATCTGTTGTCAGTCAAGTCCACTCAGTAGACCCAAAACCTGAAATCCTAACACATCAACCAAAAGCTAACTATTTAATAGTTAGACTATGAATTCTAACGTATTTTTATGCCGTATTGATGTTTGAAGGAATCACAAGGAGTCACCAACGCTCATCAACTCTATAAATTCATCTATAAACCAGTTGAAGTTTTATTGTTAAATTGACCAACGCCACTGTAGCGTTCCCAAACAAATCAGAAAGGAAAATCGGGGCGCTACAGAAGTGGTATCAAAGCTGTCGTTTTCTTGCACTCTGGTATCCTAGACTTCTTTTGATTCGGAAGTTGTTCGATAAAAAGGTAATCACTTCGCGCGTCACACTCCTTTCTCACCGGCTTAACCTACAAGGTAACATTTTGACTAACCGCTTGCAAAATGTTTGAATAATGCATGATGTTATCACAATTCCACATAAAACATGGTAAATGAAATGAATTTTTGAGTTCATTTGATCGAGTGTTGAAAATATTGCAAGAGAAATGTACTGTCATCCGGCTTAGCATTTACAATTTTGCTAAGGCTAGTGATTGATATGTTGTTTAAGCTTAGCGTTGGAATTTATTTCCGCTGTGCTATATACGTGTTGGTCCCGGATATCAGGGTATACTTTGGCAGCGGAAAATACGTA
>JAPKLW010006862.1:0-12571 GCA_026898455.1 Plectranthus barbatus
GGTGACACAAAAGGAGAAAGATGAGATGAGGAATGTGCCGTATGCATCGACCGTGGAAAGCCTCATGTATGCAATGCTATGTACGAGGCCAGCTATCTACTTTGTTGTAGGCATGGTAGCAAGATACCAATCTAACCCTGGACAGACGCATTGGACCGCGGTAAAGCACATACTCAAATACTTGAAAAGGACTAGAAATTATTGTCTCGTCTATCAGTGTGAGGAGTTGTGCCCTGTGGGTTATATTGATTCGGATTTCCAAGCAGATCGAGATGAAAAGAAGTCCACCTCTGGCTATGTGTTTACATTGGGAGGTGGGGCCATATCATGGAGGAGTGCAAAGCAAAAGTGCATTGCTGACTCCACCCTGGAAGCAGAATATGTGGCAGCTTCTGAAGCTTCGTAAGAAGCAGTATGGTTTCGAAACTTCCTTCTGGATTTGGACGTGATTCATAATTTACCTAAGACCATCACGGTATATTGTGATAATTCGGGAGCTGTGGCTAATTCAAAGGAACCATGAACTCACAAAGCAACAAAACACATTGAAAGGAAGTACCATATTATACGAGAAATCGTAGCAAGGGGTGATGCGCTAGTAGAGAAGATTGATACAAAAGATAATCTAGCGGATCCATTCAAAAAAACTCTGCCTCAGAAGGTCTACGAGATGCATGTACGTAACCTTGGGCTGAGGGCAAAGCCAGCCACATAGAATAATTGATGTAGTAGCTAGATTAGTTTAGATGCATTATACTCTTGAAAGCACCTGTATAATGCTTTGAGTATAAGTGGGAGAATGATGGATTTATATACTGAAAGAATTATGATTGGTATATTATATACAAGGTCGATTGGTTAATATATTAGGAATCATAAATGTTGTATGTTCATCTCCTGTCTGAATTAACAAACATGTGTCGCAAACGCAATTATCCTCTTATCTCGTTGATAGGGAGATCATACGGTGTGTAGTAGATCACGGAAGATCGTATGGATCGTTTGACCTAGCGAGATATAAATGGTTATCACAACTGAGACAGTTCCAGGATAAACTATCGGTGTAGGCTGCAGCATACGCGGTAATAAGCATCTTATCTTGGATGGCTTGGTATGCTGGTGTGGGGCACACATTGATAAGGACCTAAGTCGAGATCGATTCTTTTATCTTACATTAAAAGAATCTAGATCT
Organism: Plectranthus barbatus; assembly: GCA_026898455.1. NCBI lineage: Eukaryota > Viridiplantae > Streptophyta > Magnoliopsida > Lamiales > Lamiaceae > Plectranthus > Plectranthus barbatus. The sequence continues at coordinate 1,193 of JAPKLW010006862.1, forward strand.
CTATGGCTTGATGAGAACCTAAGCCTATATGAAGGTACATAAATATATGCAGATTGTGTATTACTTTGAGTTGCAGTGAAAGGCTCTGGTTGAGCTTGTATATCTGTATCTTGGGTGATAGCATTCTGTGTATGACTGTCTGGTACTGGAACTAGGTAACCACATCCAGTATAGGATGGTGACATTCCCTGAGCAGCTCAAAAGGTTCGTTATGCTAAAGTCCTGCAGGCTGATTAAGTTCAAGCATAAGTTAAAAGGTTTGAGTGGATTGACTCAGGAATATAAGATGTTAATTAATTAAATAGCTTGTCAGAGCTTAAATTAATTAATGAATGTCTATAACCTTAAATGTGGGGATAAACCGAGCCCATGCAACCCGTACCTCAAAACGTGGACAGGTAGGACAGTATTGATTCTCTGGTGAATGAATCAATATTAATTAATTAATTATATTCTGGGTTGAATATGAGTTTTAATTAATTGATAGGCCTTATTTGCTATATGCATTCCGATCCCTGGTCTGGCCCATGAAACTCAAGCCCAATAGAAGTCCAGTATTTTCCTATAAATAGGCCTCAGTTCCTTAGATCTCAACACACCACATGATCATAAGTTGCACACAACAAATCAGAATTTGGGAGTTGTGGTGATCAACTAGATCTGAGAAACGAGGAGGAAATTCTGCTTCTCAAGCGGGCAAGGAATCTGAAGGGAATCTTCACCAGATATTCAGATTGAGTTGGGATACAGATCAGGAGGATTATCTTCTTTCTTCTGTCTCCTTCTTGTTTTCAAAAATTACATACTAATTTTCATAGATTTATTTCCTCAATCTGTTAGGAATTAAATCTTTGTGCGTGGGAAAAGATCAAGAGGAATCTCCGCGCACTTGTTCTTCAAGGTTTCGCAATCCAGGTATTCCCCATTAACCTCCTTTATGCATAATCAATAGGAGCATGCTAGGAATAATCATAGGCATAGCAATTTATTTTTTATATTCCAATTAAATGATCCGGGCAAATGGACTTCATGATTCAGTTCACGAATCCCTTCGCGATGCCGAGACACTGCCCCTCCGATGCTTAAGTTAGTATTTGTTTGATGACAAGGCGAATTGAATAATAAAATAAGTGGGAGTATAGGATTAGATCGTATCTGGGAGATCGAGCTCGTCGATCTCATTTTTTCAGAAGTAGTACTTCTTCAGGTGTTTTATATTCCAGCTGTTCGCAATCTCTCTTCCATCATGATCCTCTAGGTGGTAGGCGCAGCGACCCACTACCCTAGTAACTTTGTACGGTCCTTCCCAGCTTGGCGCGAGCTTTCCTCGGCTTTTATCTTTTGTGTTCTGAAAAACCCTTCTGAGTACCCAATCTCCTTCTTCGAAAGTCCACATACATAGCTTTTTGTTGAAGAACTTCTCGACCTGCTTCCTTCTTTGGGCCATGCTTAGCAGAGCATAATTTCTTTGCTCATCAATAAACTCCAGATTTTTCAATAATTTCTCGCTATTTCCTTCTTCCTCACATGTTTGTACACGTAGACTCCTTGCTCGTATCTATGCTGGGACAACGGCCTCCTCACCATACACGAGGGCAAAAGGCGAGCTTCCTGTCGAGGTTCTGGGTGTAATTCGATAAGCCCAGAGGACCCCTGACAACTCTTAGACCCACTTTGATTTATGATTGTCAAGTCTCTTTTTTATTGTGGCCATTATCGTTTTGATGGTCGATTCTGCCTGACCATTTGCCTCGGGATATCTCGGTGTAGAGAAGACGAGTTTGATGTTATACTTGTCGCATAACTCTTGTACTTTCCGACCTGTGAATTGTGTTCCATTGTCTGTTTGGATCTCCTTTGGTACGCCAAATCTGCACAGGATGTGAGTCCACATGAATTTTATCACTTCCTGTTCTCTGACGTTGGCGAATGCTTCCGCCTTGACCCACTTGGTGAAATAATCCGTGGCCACGAGGAGGTATTCCTTCTGCCCCACGCCTTTTGGGAGTTTCCCCACTATGTCCATCCCCCAAGCCATGAAGGGCCAGGCCGCTATCGTCGCGTGGAGTGGCTCGCATGGCTTTAACTTGTGACTTCGAATCGTTGACAGGCTTCACTACTCCGGACGTAACTTTTCGCATCTCTGCGCAGCGTGGGCCAGTAAACCTTGCTGATATCACTTTGTGTGCCAGTGGTCGAGCCCCCTGGTGGCTCCCACAATCTCCCTCATGTATTTCCATTAGAATGACCTGCCCTGCAGCGGGGTCGAGGCATTTGAGCAGCGGACCTTCAATGGACCGCCGGTATAGGTCCCCGTTGTAGATCGTGTATTTTGCCGCAGCTCTGGTTAATCGTATAGCCTCAGCTCGATCCTTTGGTAGGATGCTGTCAGAGAGGTACTTCCGAATTGGCTCGGTCCATGATACGCCAATGGATATGTCCTGGACTTCTGCGGCTCTGGTTGCTGCGGGTTCTTCAGCCCACGTGACGACGATGGGTTTGCTTTATCTTGCTTGTTTGGTGGAGGCCAAGTTCGCTAGTTCATCGGCCTAAATTTTCTTCTCGTGCAATATGTTTTAGCTCGCATTCGTCGAACTCCCTACGGAGTTCACACGCTAAATCATGGTATCTTAGTAGTCGGGGTTCTTTGACTTGGTAATGGTCCTCCATTTGAATTACCACTAGCTGGGAATCCCCGTGCACCTGTAGGCGGCGAGTGATAAGCTCGTTTTTCTACTCACTTATCGCATTGTTTTTCTTTTCTTTTATGCATTTTAGTTTGTTTTCTTGAATAAACTGAGCATGAGTATATATTAGAGGGTGTTATGCTTGCCATGGTAAGATTTCGCAGGTTTTAGGCCAAATCCAATGGAGAACCCGTTCCGAAAGCAGCAGATGTTCAAAGGAACAGTCACTACTTCTTCCACCAATAGAATCTGAACTAATGGAGCATGTCATTTGAAATATCTTTGAATTAGCTTTCCAACGCAACTGGAATCGGATCAATCGGAGTTCGGATGCAAATTGGAATAGGTTTTAGTTATTGATTGAAGGACCGAAAGGTGAAAATCGATAATAGGAAGTAAGAGTTTAATACTTTTGATTATCTGTCCGACCAAGAAGATTTCAATTGTAGGAAAATCTAGATCTTTATGAAATTGATTAATTGGTGTATTTTGAGACCGAGAGGAGATAGATCACTAATTAGTAATTTAGGTTTTAATTGCCCGACCAAGGAATTAACTCCACAATAAAAGATTTTCCACCAAAATTGTGTTTCATGGGTTTGAATATTTAATTCTTGCATGTTGATCAGTTTGGTAGATTTCCCTAGAATCTGTGCTTTCTAATGTTTGAATTTCCCTCTTTAATTATTTGTTTTGAAAAACCCAAAACCCCAAAAATTGATTTGCCCAAACAAAAGATCTGAAAACCATATCCAGTACATGATTTTCCTCGTTGCACTATCCTTGTGGGATCGACCAACCCTTGGGTTGTTTATAAATTTATTTGCCCTTTGCTATAATTTGTATGCAGATTTAGCATCGATCAAATTGGCGCCGTTGCCGGGGATAGTCAGACGGCGATTCATTACTGGATTATTTGAAGAACTTCTGGATTATGTTGTATTTTCTTAATTTTTATTAATTTTCGAGTCTTGTGTTATTTTCTTTGTGTTGGGTCTTTTTCTGCATTTTTCATTCGCGTGAGTGTTTTTGTGTCGCGTCTGTCTCGGCCGAGGTGAGTCCCACCACGGTCGAGACGAAATTCTCCATCCCAGCCGAGATTGCGTCTGGCACGGCCGGGACAGCCTGATCTTTTCCTCGTTTTCTGTGCAGGTACATGAACACACGGAGCAAAGGGAAGACACTCGAGCCCGTTATACCAGAGATCGAAGCAGCCTGCAGAAATATTAGAAAGAGAGGAAAAAGACTGAACTTCGAGATGGAAGCGAATCAAGAAGCCCCTCTGCAGAACATGACACCAGAGGAGCAGAGGCAGTTTGTGAATGAGGTGCAACAACTGAGGGCGCAACTTCTTGCAGCCCAAGCTACCCAAGCCGAGCAAGCCGCAAGATTGGCGGAACTGAATGAAAGGCAGGTCATGGTGCCACATAGGTATATTCTAGACCAATTTTTACCACAGCAGGAGGAAGCAGGATTCAGGGTTGGCATCAACGCCAACAATTTTGAGCTGCGCACAGGGCTGATACAGATGGTGCAGCAGAACCAGTTTGGGGGAGAGCCGTAGAGGATCCGTATGCCCACCTCAACCAATTCATAGAGGTGTGCGACACGATAAAGCAGAATGGAGTCCCCCAAGACGTCATCAGGATGAGACTGTTCTCGTTCTCACTCAGAGACGAGACGCGGTCTTGGTATGCTGGGCTTGATAAAAGCCAAATTGGGACATGGGAGGAGCTGCGAGCAGCATTCCTCACCAACTACTTCCCACCAAGCCTGCTGCTGAAAAGGAAAGCTGCCATCACCACCTTCAAGCAGTTGTATGATGAATCCCTACATGAAGCCTGGAAGAGGTACAAGGAACTCCTGCGACTCTGCCCTGGACATGGAATCGATCTCGAGATGCAGGTTTGCCTCTTCTATGAGGGTCTGAACCCACACATGAAGGAATTGGTGGATGCATCAGCTGGAGGGATCCTGGTGAAGAAGAGTGGAGCAGAGAGTATGAGACTTCTGGCAGACATGGCACTGAACAGCCACCAATGGCCAACTGAGAGACAGATGCCAGTCAAAGCAGTGGAAGCCAAGCCAGAATTCGATGTGGTCGCAGAGGTGAAGAAGCTACGAGAGGAAATTTAGAAACTGGGGACTACTAAGGTTGCTGCCAATACTACTGAGCCAAGCATGGCAATTGTTCCGGTGGAAGCTGACTACATCAACCGGGGAGCTAGCAGTTCATCTGGAGCTGCAAATTCTGAGGTAAACTATATTGGGGGTGGTTATCACAATAACTACCGAGGTAATCAGGGGTATCATTATAACCATGGGCGATCTCACCCTGGTTTTTCATATGCTAACCCCACTGCTGCAGAACACCCTCCCCCTGATTTTGATGTAGGTACTGGAGGCGAAATTGTGGAGAAAAAGAAGTCTGTGCTGGAGGAAACACTTGAGAAATTCATAAAGAGCTCAGACAACAAATTCGGCAAGGTGGAAAATGAGGTGAAAGGGATGGCCAATCACATGCAACTGATGACGAAGCATCTGCAGATGATGGACACCCAATTGAGTCAGATTGCCGCCACCTTGGGAAGTCAACACAAGCCGGGCCAACTTCCGAGCATGACAGAGACAAATCCAGCAAAGGCGAAGTCAGTCAATGCCATCTCGCTTCGATCTGGAAGGGAGTATGAAGGCCCGAGCTACCCGGAAAAAGGAATGAGTTAAGCAGAGGAGGAAAATCCCGTGGAAGACCGCTCTGTTTTGACCGAGATGGATCCCATCCCGGTCGAGGCAGAGGAAAGCAGGACGGCCGGGGCAGAAGCTAGCCTAGCCGAGACAGATGATGCGAGCCCGGCCGAGACAAGCCAGACACGGCCGGGACAGAAGCAAGGCAGGACGGCCGAGATAGATGCATCTCGGTCAAAACAGAAGGCTATGCTGGGCAAGGAAGAAAGGGAGAAAGAAGAAAGAAGAGTTCATCCAGTTGCTCCCATGCCTTTCCCACAGCGATTCACAAAGAAAAGGGAGGACTCTAAATTCAATAATTTTGTTGAAAATCTTAAAAAGGTGAACATTAACATACCTCTTGTTGAAGCTCTCAGGGAGATACCGGGATACATGAAATTCCTAAGGAGGCTGATGAGCGAGAAGAAGCAGTTCGTGGAAAATGAAACTGTAACGATCCATGAGGAATGCAACCTACTCCTACAGAAGTAGATCCCGATCAAGAGGTCTGACCCAGGATGCTTCTCGATACCTATCGAGATCGGAGGTAAAGAGTTCCAGAATGTACTGTGTGACACCGGGGCAAGTATCAACCTGATGGTCTGGTCCATCTACAAGAAGCTACAAATCGGAGAGATGAGAGCCACTACAATTACCCTTCAAATGGCGGACCGATCTGTGTCCAAGCCCAAAGGTATCGTAGAAGATGTTCTCATTCGTGTTGGTCACCTTATTTTCCCTGCAGATTTTGTCATCCATGACATGAAGGAAGATGCCTACACCCCAATGATCCTGGGAAGAGAGTTCCTCGACACAGCTGTTGTCTTGATCGACTGCAAGAAGGGGGAGATCACACTGAGAGGGAATGAAGAATCTATAACCTTCTGCATCGACAAGAACAAGAGGAAAGGGGAGTGCAACCGGATCACTACTGCTGAAGAAGAAGAAGAAGAGGAAGAAGACAACGAGACACCAGAGGAAGAAGAAGAAGCCATCAGATGGGAACGAGGAAACGAGTCAATGAAATCGGCAATTAAGCTGCCTCCTTCCGAGTACACCACCGTCATTCAAAACCGGAGAGTCTTCATGATAGACTCAAGAGGTCGACGAGTCTGGACTCGACCGCCTTGGTGAGCTGAGCTGAGTCGAGCCACGACGGTAAATAAGGCACTGAATGGGAGGTAACCCATTGTGTTTTCAATTTTTCCCTTTTCTTTTTAGTATTTTCGAATTTCTTTTGTTTATCTCTGTTACTTTACTCTTATTTTCATTTGAAAAAAAAAATTTCGAAATCTGTCCCGGCCAACGCAGAGCTTGCCACGGCCGAGACAGAAGTCCGAGATGTGGAACACTTCGACCGAGACAGAGGTCGACAATAGAGTTCGCCACGACCGAGATGGAGTGCCAACAGCCCAAAATCCACGCAGGTCAAAGTCTGAAGATGAAGGATAAAAAGTTGGTGTCTGAGGCCAACAATTGAGGTACAATTTCGAACTCTGAATCTGACTTTCAAACTTATTCTCTCTGACTTTCGAATAAGTTTGGGGGGATGAAGATTTAAGGGTTTTGAAACTCTTTTCTATCTTTTATTTGCTTTGTTTAAATTTCAGCGTGGGAAATTTTTTTGAATAAAACGCGAGATTGTGGGAATTTGAGCATGATTGAACCCTAGGACAAGAATGCGAGATTAGAATTGATTGACTTTAGTTTGCGTTGACTGTGATAGTGGTCGAGTATGCCCATGAATGTGAATACCACATGACTACTTGTTTTGATACTTGCGTTGGCATGAGATAGATGATGATTTGATGTTTACTGTGGAAGAAAAATTGTCCTAAGTGTGAGTTTTTGAGCCTGAAATTTGATTGTGAGTGTGTCTGTAATTTTGAGTTTCTCTAGAACTTGCTCTGTTTCTCTTTCAAGACTGCTAGTGTGCACAGGTTTAGGAAGTGGTTTTAGGCCATCTTTGTTTAGCCTATTTTCCCATACACTGTCCTAATTAAATGTTATCCCTAGTTAGCCCTTTTAAGCCTATGTTATTTTCTTTCTTTGTCTATGAGTTGGAAATAAATAGGGGAATCAACTCTTGTCTATGAGAGTGGGTTGGGAGTTGTTTGAGAAAGGATAAGATATTATTATAAGGGTAAAAGCAAAAGAAAAGGTTGGGCTCTAGAAAAAGAAGAAAAAGAAAATAAATAGTTGTTGTGTTTAATCCTTATAAGCTCAAATGCATAATCAAAATTGTTTAGAGCATAAAAGGATATGTGTGAAAAAAAAAAAAAAAAGAGAAAATATGTGAATAAAAGAGTCATGGTTTGTATTGAAAATCTAAGGAGTTGGGTAGATATTGATAGATAGTGGATTAAGATTGATAAGGTGGACGCACTGAAATTGATTTTGAGTCACTTGGCCAAATTTTCCCTACCCTTCACAAAAGCCTACATTACAACCTTGAATAAAGTCCTTTCTGATCTTAGACTTGTGTGCACATATTTGCAGTGGAGATTGAGATTATTTGCAAGCCTATGGTAGAACTTGATTTTCATGACTTGTGTGTGATCTCATAATTATCCTAAACACTTGAGTGAATGAGCGAAACACTTCCCATGTGAGTCTTCCATAGTTTACAGATTTTCTGATTCTTTCAAAAATGCTGATGTTTAGTAGATTTACGAGTTTGAATGTGATGAATCTTATGAGGCATTGCACTACTCTTCTGCTTGAACTTTTGATTCTTTCTTTTGTTGATTGAGCACAATCAAGTGTTTAAGTTTGGGGGGTTTGATAAGCTCGTTTTTCTACTCACTTATCGCAATGTTTTTCTTTTCTTTTATGCATTTTAGTTAGTTTTCTTGAATAAACTGAGCATGAGTATATATTAGAGGGTGTTATGCTTTCCATGGTAAGATTTCGCAGGTTTTAGGCCAAATCCAATGGAGAACCCGTACCGAAAGCAGCAGATGTTCAAAGGAACAGTCACTACTTCTTCCACCGAAACCCGTGAGACTACGCAGAAGGGTCGGAAGTGGCGGAAACGTCTCTGTTTCGACCAAAATGAAGCCATCTCGGCCGGGCAGAATTCTCCATCTCGGTCGTGGCAAGGGCCATCTCGGCCGAGACAGACTTGTTTGGCGAGATTTTCACATATTTTGGGCGAGAATTTCTTGGGGAACAAGATATACATCAATTTGGAAGCAATAAATCATAACTTTTGAAGATATGCATCCAAGGCCTCAACCCTACTACTATATAAACTCTTCAATAGCTCAGAATTATTAGCCCCCTTTGTTGGAATTGTATACATAAAAGCATTATGAGTGGTATATTAAGAAACGTTATGTTTGATATACTGGTAATCATTAATGACTTGCAATAAACAACTCCTGTCTGAATTAACAATCATACTATGCGAACAAACACATCCAGTTATCTCGTCGATAGGGAGATCATACGGTGTGTAAGAGATCACAGAAGATCGTATAGATCGATTGACCTAGCGAGATATAAACAGTTATCACAGCTGAGACAGTTTCTGGTTTGGCTGTCGGTTTAGGCTGCGGCACACAAGTCCATAAGTGGTTTATTTTGACTGCTTTGTGTGACCGGTACATCTCAATGTATTGATAGGATCAACAGTGAGATGAACCATTCTACTTGACATATGAATGAGTAAAGATCTCGGTAACTTGGTCGGATCTAAAGTCTATTGAAAGCTGAGGGGCACACATGGGTTGACTGTCACTTTGACTTGCTATGGTGGAGAGTCTTACATGTACTCGTATATCTGCATCTTGGGTGATGGCAGTTTGTGTGGGGTTTCCTCAGGCTGGATTTAGATAACCATATCCGTTTCAGGATGGTGACATTCCCTGGGAAGCTCACGAGGTTCGTTATGCTAAGTCCTGCAGGCTGAATCATTGATTCATGCATAAGCGATAAGGGTTGAGTGGTACTACTCAGGAATAATAAGAGATTAATTAATTACAGCTAATTGTCATATGCTGAATTAATTAATGAATGTCTGAAACCTTAAATATGGGGATTAACCAAGTCAATGCAACCCGTTCCTAATAACGTGGTAATAAAGGGGTAGGTCAGCATTAATTCTCTGGTGGCATGAATTAATGTTTATTAATTAATTATGTTCTGGGTTGAACATGGAATTAATTAATAGGAGGCCCACTTTATTATTTGCATTTGATCCCTGGTCTGGCCCAACACTGCTCAGAGCCCATTAGGGTTTATTAAACCCTAATAGCCCATTCTCACATCTATATAAATAGATGATCTCTCACTAGCCCACATAAGTTTTAAGTTTTGATTTTCAAATCAGAAACCGTAGAGATTGTGAGAGAGTGGGCGGCTGTAGATCCGGTAGCGTATCCTCACCAGATTTCCGGATCGAGCAAGGGAACAGATCAGAAGATCAGATCTGTAGGAACACCATCGTTTTGATCGATTCCAGATCCAGATCTGCACCATCTTCATTGCCTTCATCGATCTAGATCTGTAGATCAGTCCTTGGAGTTTAAGGTATCCCTTTGAATCTACGAATTAAATTAAATAGGAGCATGCATAGGGCATTTGCTGTTTGTCATGATATTTATTTTGATATCCATAAATCGAATCTGGAGTTTTAATAAATGGCGATTCTTGTCGCCTATTGTAGACTCAGTTCCTACAATTGGTATCAGAGCGAGGTTCGTATTTTATGGCTCTGTCGGAAAATAAATTTGACAAACAGTTTATGCATGTTATTTAATTTATCGTGGATGGATTTATTTTTGTCGTGGATGTTTTTGTTCTCGTGGCCCCCTCTTTAATTTTGTTTTGGTTTTAAATCGCGAGAAAATCCGCGATTAGATTGATAGAAAAAATATGTAATAGATCTAGATCTGTTGTATTTTTTATTCAATCTGTAACCGAGTTGAGAGAGAGAACAAGAGCAGCAGTTTCAGCAGTTTCCGACGACTGGCAGCAGCCGCGCGCTGGCGTCGCGCGGCGATGGACGGCGGCGGCGCCCATCGGCCTGCCAAGCTGTGGCCGCGCGCAGGAGGCGCGCGGCGGATCTCTGCGACCAGCAGTTGTAGGCGGTGGCGCGCGACGGAGTCTCTCCACGCAGCAGCAGCTCGCGCCATCCACCTTCACGAGCAGCGGCGCTGGCTCTGGCTGGCGCGGGTCGCTGTGGTCCGGCGAAGGTTGGTGAACGCGGCGGTGGAGGTAGAGCTCGAAGGAGGTGACAGTAGCGACGTGCGCAGCCACGACTGTCGCGCGCGCGAGCCCTCCTCGCAGCAGCGACGTGCGCAGCCATGGCTGTCGCGCGCACGAGTTCTCTCTCTGCAGCGGCGGCGGCTGGGCTGTGCTGATCCAGACGAGGCGGCGGCGGCATGGAGCAGTCAGGTGGCAGCGGTTGCAGCCTCAGGGGGCGGCGGCTGAACCCTAGCGGCTAGGGTTTCTGGGTTGAAGGAGATGGCGGTCTGGGCTGTGGCTAGGGTTTAGGCCGCGCGGGCCGGGTCGTGGGCCCGGCGGCCCGGCGGCGGCCCTTAGGGCTGGAGTTAGGGTTTTTGACATATTGAAATCCTAATTTGTTGTCTAAACCCTAATGTGATGTGGGTTGGCCCAAGATCAAAATTTAATTATTTTGGATGGGCCAGATAACCCTGGTTCACATATTCCTAGCCCAAACTGCTGTATTATTCTAGCCCAAGATTGCAGATTTCAAATTAAAGAGTGGGAGCCCAGTTTTGAAGATCTGTATTAAATTAAAGCCTTGTAATAGATAGGTTTAATTTTATTTCCCATGTAATTGCATCAAGGGGCCATGAGAAATTTTATTTGTTTATTTAATTAATTTCTCGTATGATGTGATTTATTATGTGCGCACTAGTAAATAATAGGAAAGCATGATACTGCTTTTATTATTTATTTTTAAAGCATGTTGTAGATAATAGGAAAGCATGTTACTGCT
>JAPKLW010006863.1:0-16357 GCA_026898455.1 Plectranthus barbatus
TTTATCTGAAAGTTATATTAATGTGTTATATTAAAAAATAATCTAATATAAAAATATATAAACTCTCAAAATTGAGGATGTATAACTATAATTACTCCAGCCATTTTAGTTTTAAAAAAATTAGTTGAGAAAATTCCATTCTTTTTCTGTTAAAAAACAATTTTGGAATTTCTTACAATTAGAATTATTGACTAATTTTGTAAAATAAATTATTGAGGAATTGAATCCAATATTCCTCTCAAAAAAAAAAAGAAAAAAGAATCCAATAGGAATATATCAATGAGTGATGATGTGTGCATGGTAGCCGGAGCTTTGGAAATCCCCTTTATGCCCTCGTGATCCCTTGTCATCTTCCCAAAAGACCATCCCCTTTCTCGTACTTTTGCCTTGTACTCTCACTCCCCCCGAGCTTACCCTTTTCTTTCTTCTCCCCTCCCCTCCCCTCCCCTCCTTCAGAAATTCAATTTTCGATTTCCTCAAAATTAATTAACCTAGACGACGACACAGAATGGAGCACCCATTTTTCCCCACCACCACCACGCGGGCCGAGGCTCTGCGTTGGCTGACAATTGCCGAGAAGCTACTGTCGGCGCGCGACCTGATGGGGAGTAAGTCGTTCGCCACTCGCGCGCGTGACTCCGACCCTACGCTCTCCCCAGCCGACCAAATCCTTGCCGTCGTCGACACGCTTTTAGCCGGAGACCGTCGGATCGGGAACAATCAGCAGGACTGGTACGCGATTCTTAGGCTCACGCCGCAGCAGGGACGAGAATCGGAGGTTATCGCCGCCCAGTACCGGAATCTAGCTATAATCCTGAATCCACAAAAGAATAAATTCCCCTTCGCTGAACAGGCCTTCCGCCTCGTAGTCGACGCATGGAGCGTACTCTCAAACCCTACGAGGAAATCCATGTACGACAAAGAAATGTCTTTCTACTCGCAGCCCCCGCCGCAACCTCAGCAGCAGCAGCTATCCGACCCGTTTGGCAACTCGCTTCCAGCAATGCACCAAAACTTCATTTTCTTCGGGGGCAGCGGCTCGGGCGGCCCCACGCCTCAGCCGCAGAGCAGCGGTGTCCCGTTCCCCCAAGTTCAGGTACATGCAAGTTCTCATGTCGATCCGATGGGTGGCGGGTCGACACGAGAACCGCAGAATTTTATGAATTTCAGTTCTGGTACCAATCTTGCTTTTGGGGGTGCTTCTGATTCTAAAGTAAGTGATGTGCCTGTTAATAAGCAAGAAGGTTTTTCGACGTTTCCAGCGAATGTGGCTGCTGCTCCAGCGGATCAAAATTACTCTAGTGCTGGTGAGAAAACAAATCATGATGTGAATGTGAGTGAGAATGTGGGAGAGGGTACAGATGAGGAGGAAGATGTGGCGGTTGAGACTGGTGAGCAGGAGGAGAGGGAGGATGCGGCAGTAAATGACGATGGGTCGAATTTCTGGACGGCGTGCCCTTACTGCTATTATATGTATGAGTATCCTAAGATGTATGCTGATTGCACTCTGCGGTGTCAGAACTGTAAGAAAGCGTTTCAGGCCGTGGTAATTCCATCACCGCCACCGGTGGTGGATGGGCAAGAAAACTACTTTTGCTGCTGGGGATTTTTGCCCTTGGGTTTTTCTATGGAGAATTGGGAGAGAAATAAGGGTGCTGCCTCATCCTGGACTCCCTTTTCACCTATGTTCACTTGCCCACAAGGACCGGGCGACAACACTAATACTAGAAAGGCTCCACGGGTTCCACCTAAGAGTGCCGCTCCTAGGATATATGTTGATGAGGACGACGTTTTTGTCGAACTTTCTGAGTCAAGTGGGTCTGATGATGATTGGAATAAGGATGCGGAGAAGAAGAAGAAAGCAAAAAATGTCAATGGGAAGGGGACTGGTGGGACGCCCAATAGAACTGCTAGGAAAACACTAGTCGATAAAGGTAAGAATGTTACTGTGCAAGAAGGACCAGTGCCTCCAAGTAGGGTGGAGACACCTATTAAGGTAGCTGGTGATTCAAGCAAAAAAGTGGCTGTTACTACTGCTCGGAAACAACCTAGCAGGGTTGCTAAGAATTTTGAGAAGTTGGATTTGAATGTGGAATTCAGCAATGAAGCTGAGGAGCCTGCTTCCAGGGTGAACCAAGGGAGTGGTCCAAGCCGCGGGGAGGATGATAACATTGAAGGGATTGGGTTTTTTGAGGGTCTTGATGAATTTCTTAGCAGTCTTCCAATTCTTAACGTTGTAGGTGATGAAAAAGTCGTTAAGGCTGCATAATAAAATAAGCCTTTTGCAATTGTAACTGTAGGTGATGGCTGTTTGTTGTTAGGACTGCTTAGTGAATCAAGACCTTCTCTTGTTGTAATTTTGGTCTGCAGTAGTAAATGATGTAGATCAATTTCGAATATCTCTTCCTGTTGCTTTTATGTCTTAATTATGTGTATATGTGTCCTTTGAGATTATTGAATGCCTGCCCCTTGTTTGTTTGGATGTTGGACTTAGTAGATCTGTGCAGTGAAAATCCAGTGGCTAAGTTGAAATGTTGCATTTAGATTTTTAAGTTCCAATTCTAGACTCTATCCCTGAGTAGTTGTGCTAGTAAACTTCTTATAGAATGTCAAGTGTTCTACTCGAAATCCACAGGGAGCTTGGTTAAACATATTGATATATTCATAGGTATGGCATGCCACTGTTTTATTGATTAGCTATGCTGTCTTATGCTTTTTATGGTCACTTATAATTGTGAAGATTTTGAATGTTGATTGTAACTTAGAGACTGGCAAATTGAATAGTTTGTTAAGTAAACATTTCCATTTTTTATGTGGGACTTATTGAACTTAATTTAGCTCCCTTGAGCATTGTCTACTGAGGCCTTGCAAACTCATCCCAGGAGCCTGCTCAGGCCTTTCCTTTGTGGTTATATGTTGTGACCTTTCTGTTATTTATGATTACCAACATATGCTACTTGAGTTTCTCGATTATAATAAAATTTGAATGGACCGTGAGTGTGACTGTGAGTCAGTGACCTCTACATGAGAAATGGATTCATGCTCTTCACATTTAATCAAGTTTTTCTGATGCTACTCTTCATTTCCGTTTTTAATTTGTAGCTAATGACCATCTTGTGCTCATGTAAAAACTCACCTGGTGGTATGCTGCTGGTGATCACCATTACTGTGCTAAGGCAGGTATGTATCTTCTCTTACTTGAAAAACATTTACCTTTTTCTTCCAAGTATTCCATGTGGTACAACATTGCCTGTCTGCATTTGGTAATGATGATTATTCTAGGTTTGGACTGTTTGTAATAAAAAGCTTTATATGGAAGCATTAAACTGATATTGTGCTTCTTCCAGATTTAGGAAGCACAATCTAATAATCAATGGAAATGCGTTTTCTCTCTCTTGACTATTCCACAACTTGTGGTGTTTGATGTCTCATAACTCAAACTCATGACTTTTGGACACATGCAAGATATTTTAATCATTTGCGCCCCGAATTGAGACTTTCATGTTCTTACTGTAAAGCTTGGGCATAGTTCATGTAACTTTTTCTTTTGAGATTTTCTTTTGATATGTATACACAAACACACACATATATGCCTTCTCCCATTATCTTTATTTAGCTTCTTCCATTTATGACATCCTTCTATACGACTTATCTAATCAATTCCCAACTGTGCAATAATGTCCTACCTATAAATAATTATTTTGGCCCCAACCAATCCTATGTATCGTAGAATGAAAATGTTGGTGGCTCGTTATTACACTCAGTTCTTAGGCAGATATATGCCTCTCTTAGCCTGGTAAAAAATACTAGCTGCAATATATCACTTGCAACGGACAACCATCTTAGCCAGCTGCTTCCTTTTTCCATCAACAACCAGAAAAAAACAGCCTTTTAATACCTAAGCTTGGCCTTGTACCTTCAATAATGCTCATCGAGAAGCATCTAATCCATTATAAATACTCCCCATTTTCTTGAATTCTTGCAGCAAAACACACATTCCATCCATTCCTGTTCACAACATGGCCTCTCATCATCGCTTGTGCCAGGTTTTTATCTTATCGGCCGTGGTTGCCCTCTGGTTTGCAGGCATGGAGGAGGTATCAGCTGCCGGCACCGGCAGCGGCACCGGCAATCGTCGCCTGCTGCAAGCCCCTCCGGCTTTGACATTTCCTGGATTTCCACCTATGACTCGATTTCCATTCCCATCACTTCTTTTCCCGCCGATGTTTCCATCCCCGGTCGGGAGTGGGAATGAGGGTCCCTCGACTCCTGCCTTCCCGGGTTTCGGGGGTGGGAGTGGGAGACCCTCGAATCCCGCGTTCCCGGGTTTCGGACCTCGACTCCCGGGAACTCCGAATCCCTCTCTGCCTAATGCTCCGGCTGCTCCGGCGTTTACTCTGCCCAATGCTCCTGCTGCTCCAGCTTTCACTCCTCCGCAGGAGCCTTGAGACTGACTCTGTTTTATTAATTTGATTGTTGTGTTTTAGCATTATTGTTTCTTCGGCTGTTGTGTTGTATCGTCCAAATACATTAATTTCCATGTTTGCAGTTGTTGATTATTAATATAAATCTATCTTGGTTCTTTATTTATCAAATCAGCCAGGAATATCAAGATTGTTATTTATTATCAAAACTTGAACAAGTCTCCTGAAATTATTTTCAATCTTAAATGATAAATATAAATGCTATCCTGACTCTAACTCGATAAATCTTAACATAAGAAATTATAGCTTTTTTATGCGTACGCATAAAGAATTGTCATGAATATTCTAATTTAGACAGTTTTTTTTTTCAATTATTAAACAATAATATATGTTAGCATTAAGAATAACACATCATATACTAATATATTAAAGCAAAGTAGTTGCACCAATTTACAATTTGGTCACTTTTCTTAAAAAAAATATGATACCAAAAATAATTTTACCTTTTGTTTTTCTTCTATTACGAAATATATTTTTTAAGTTGTAATTATAATAGTGATATAGAACATATAATAACAAAATTATACTTGTCATTTTTTCAAAATATCACATTCATCTAATTTATTATTTTTCTAAATAACACAAGTATTATTTTTTTATAAGATTGTTTTTAAAAGTAAGCACCTATTTTTGTAGTCTTTGTGTTTGATGGAATTTTTTTTATTAAATTTATATATATGTTAGATGTATTTATAGAAAAATGATTTTTATAATATATTAATATATAATATTGATGAGTGCAAATTAAAATTAATTATATGAAAATGTAAATGTATAATTTTGTTAAATGTATTTCATATTAAAAATAAAATATTATATATTTAATTCACATATAGCGCGATATAAAACGACAGTGATCGAGAATAACACATAAATTCAATAAAAAGTAAAAGCAGATGTGAGACTTCATGGATTCAAGATTCATTTGGATACTTAAATTTAAATAAATGAGAAATTATGAAAAGTATCCTAAAGTATTGGTCAATTATAAAAAATTCTTTTATGTTTCTCATTTCTTAAATTATACTTTAATGTTTCATTTTGTCAATTAAATATTTCCTCCATTACTAAAAAAAATTACTCATAAATGAATTATACCCTTATGTTTGTTTTGTCAATTAAAAATACCCTTAATTGTTGATGGTATTAAGATTTTGATGAATCATACATTAAATAATATTTTATATATATGTAACATATATTGTATTAAAAATAACGATTCATCATAATTTTAACACCGTTAGCAGTGTAGGGTATTTTTAATTGACAAAATCAAACATTAGGGTATAATTCAATGATATGAAAAACATAAGAATATTTTTCATAGTAAATGGTATTTTTAGTAAACAAAATGAAACATTAGGATATAATCCAAGAAATAGAAAATATTAGAGTATTTTTAATAATTAACCAATACTATAATGTATTTTTCATAATTATCCTTAAATAAATACATCTTTTATTAAAAATAAAAACAGATGCACGTTGCATAAAGTCTATTGTTAGTACTTGGTAGGGGTGTAAATGAACCAAACTGTTCGTGAGCTACTCGGATCTCGACTCGATAAAAGCTCGTTCGAGTTCGTTTAGTAAAGCTCGTTTATTAAATGAACCAAACTTGAGCATCATAGTATTCGACTCGTGAGCTCGTGAGCAGGCTCCTTAGCTAAAATTAGTAAGAAATATAAAATAATTACTTTTATAAAAATAATATTTTCATAATTTAAGAGTAACAATAATGATAAATCTATCTAATAATGAAAAATATTTAGAATATGAGCATAAATATGATAATTTTTTTGGAATAAATAACTTTTTCTTCAAAATAATAATGAATATCTTAAATATATTCTAAATTTAAAAAGTTCGTTTAGGCTCAATAAAAGCTCGATAACGTTCATGAACATCAAAGTATTCGATTAAAAAGCTCGAAGCTCAACTCGAAACTAAACGAGTCAAACTTGAGCACGATATTACTCGACTCGACTCGGTTCGGTTCGATTACACCCCTACTAGACATGGGCAAAATGGCCTGAAACAGGCCCGACATTTCTTGGTTCGTGCCCGAAACTTTGGCCCTCGGTTCAAAACCGGGCCCAGGTAATGCTTTTCCCGATTAAATACAAATCAAGAATGCCCATTAAGACAACCAAGAAAGAGGCGAGTCCAGAAATCTAACATACGGTGTTCTTAATCAAGAAAGAGGCGAGTCCAGAAATCTAACATACGGTTAAAACAGGCGTATGCTATTATTAAAAATTCAGAAATTATTGCCAAGCTTCAAACAAGTTCAACAACAGATTCACAAACATAAAATAAAATTTAAAATAAACTAAATGCTAAAGAGAGTTTGAGGGGAAAACTAGTCTTGTCGTTGCTGGCAAAAGCAAAACTCAAGCTTTTATGGGGTCAGCTCTAGGCCTCCACAGTCCAAGCCGATACTTGTGGGCGTACTTCAGTATCAGCTTTCTCTGCACAAACCACAACGTAATCAATTGTTACCACATCAGATTCACAAAACCATATTTGGTACACTTTCTAAAATCTGGACATTTCTCAAAATGATGATAGATGAGAATTTTAAGGTATTCGAGCTTTAGCATTAGCACAATGTTTATGGAAATGAAAAGGGATTGCTAGCCAAATGAAACCCCATGAGCATTAACAAGATTCAGAAACTCTGCTGCAGCTTTAAGTCAATTCTTTTTAGTGGGAAGCAAACGACATGATGGTTTTGAGAGTTGAGGGTAACGTACATTGCATGTATTGTTAACCATACTTTCAGATTCATTTACTCTAGGCCAAATGTATTTTACCAATTAATAATAGCTAATGGGAACACAGACAAGAAATTATGCTATCGGATTTTATTTGCGGTGCATTAGATACACAAGATCAAGTTCAGGGAAGACATGAGGCATGGAATGGCCCATTATTCATCAATACACAAGTTGAGACTGAGAGACTAGCTAGTTCGGATATGTACCACATCAAGTAAACATTGCTTCTATGTATAAGGCAAGAATTGATACTAGAAGGGCTCATCTTTGTCAACTTGATACTAAAAATATAATTCGATGACTCAAAGTAAATATAAGCCTATCATATAGCTGATTTCACCATAAACACTCGTGGTGGGTTTGGCAAAGATGGACAAGGACCAGAGGAGTTTCTAAAGACTTAAGTAGTACATACACGCTTATGCGTCCAAATTGCCAATATAATACCCTAGTTTCATCATATCTATTACACAGTTTCTCCCAGTGACTAAACAAAAAATTAAATTACCCGGGCATCCAAGGATATGCATCACTCTAACAGTCAAGATAATCCTATTACAACACTAAGTGATGAGAATATAATTCTTGACCAGAGGCACTAGTACTTCTAAGAAAGAGAGGGTAAAGAACAGGTACCGTTCCTAGCGCTGTGCAAGCACAGCTAACGGTTTCACCAAGAGAATAAAATTTATGAAAATACCTCTATAATTATAGGTTGGCCATACCAGTGTAACATTCAGGATTCGGAATCTCAAGCAAGAAAAAAGAAAACCAGTTGCACAAAATCAAACGCGCTCCATTCAGTGTAGATAACTGAAGACCACTATATTTCCTCCTAGTCATTTCTTCTTCATATGATTTCTTGTTTCTAATGTGATTCCTTTTCTACAATTAACCCAAAGAATCACTTAAATTTACAACAGATCCAAAATAAAAACAAAAATAAAGTCCCATAACCAATCCATTAACAAAACACACACAATTCCAAATTCACATTACCGAAGACACACACACAACCTAAAATATAAACACATACAATACAAAGAAAAAGGAATGGTCTTACGTCCTTGCAAGGGATCCCGAGCCGCTTGAGTTTAATGGTTCGAGTGACGAGAAGCTTATTCAAATCTCCAATCTCAGATTCCAACTTCTCCACATGATTTTGTAATCCTCTCCCCACCCCATTCAAGAACTCCGGAATCCCAACTTTCACTGCATTTTAAATCAAAACGGTCATAAACCATTCGGTAATCCCACAAAATACAAAACCTTGAACATATATTCAATAGAATCAATACATAAAATAAAGGAGGAAACTGGGATCAGAAAAAATCATGTAATTTCTCACCAATGTATGGGCTGGATCTGGTGGAGAAATTTGCTATTCCAGATAAATAATTTGAATTCATGGAAAATGAAGAGAATCGTCCATTTCCAGTCAGGATTTGTCTCCAAAAAGCCATATCGAAATGGGGAAATATGTCTCGGATTCTCCTGAGCAATGCATAAACCTTAGTTTTAAAAAGCTACAAGGCCACAAAATCGAAGCTATGAAGCGAAGCGTGCTTTAAGTATACGAAGCGAGCATCCCTTTATAAATATGTACAAATTATATATACATGATTTTTATTACTTGAACAAACAACTTCAAATAACAAATATGTAAAAAAACAAATAAAACATAGAATTATAGCAGATAAAGTAGAATTCAATCATCCAACCCCAATCTCCCCAAATCAGCAGCAATCAACAAAAATTAGCAATCTCAATCACCAAAATCAGCAACAAGCCAACAATGAACCAAATTTAGCAACAATAAACTAAATTAGATATCCAATCACCCAAAACCAACAATCCCATTCACAAACTCGTCTCAAGACCATCCAGTATTACCCGGAAAAATAGGAGAAAAAAAAAAAAAAAAAAAAAAACAAACGATAGACGGACAAATGGAATGAAGAGAGAAATAGTGAATGAGGCTGAGGCTGATTTATATACCTGTCAGGTGTGAGACTGTGAGCTACGCCTGCGACGCTGGCGAAGCCGAGGAAGGGCGAGAGGTGACGTGCAAAGACTTGAGACACGGGCGAGGCCACTGGGAGGGTGCGGGCGGGAGGGTTTTGGTTAGGTTTAGATGATAAAATTAAAATAAAAATTATAATTTAGATTTGTTTTTATTAATTAATAACATACAAGAATAGGGTTTAAAAAGAAAATAAAAAAAAATATATTTAAGACACTAAAAAGCCGGTTTTAGTTTAGAAATGTTCTTAATCAAATTCATGATATACAAATTAGCATGCAAAACAAAGTAAGAATATAAAAGTGGTAAATGACACCTAATATTTATGCTGGTTTGGATGTCAAATAATTATATGTTCATTCTTTGATCATCAAATAGATCGGAATAATAAAAAAAGTGTTACAAGGTAATGTCACTTATGTGTAGTTGTCACGTAAAGTTCCTAATCCTCCGACTGTATGCGCACCTAGCAAGTGCACGATGTATTTGTTCTCTTTAGGCGGGCCAATTTTACTATATACGCGTTGCAAGACTTCTTTAGTTGGAATGTGATTGTGATTTTGAGTTCTTCACTGAACACGGTTGTTTTAGCTCGTCATTAGTGTTGGTTTCTAAAAAGAGTTCAAAAACCAATCTAGGATTCAACTCAAAATTGAGTATAAACTTCAGAAGATTAACTTTAGTAAGGAAGTTAAGAGTCTCATATTAGCAATACAAAATAATTGATTGAGAAGATGAGGTGAATAAAAGAGTAAGCTCATAAAATCAATGTTTTCAGCACCTTATAACTAATGCTCGTGTCGAGTATCTATAGATTTTCTATGGTGAGTTGAATGTGATTTATCTTCTACGTACCTATTGTACATACTAACTGATGTTTGGAGTTGTTCAGGCCTTTTTCAATGATGTGTACATTGGATATTCTACCCGATAATTGTATAATAATAAACAAATACTTTATTACTCTGGTTGTCGAACCCACAGGGAAAGTCTAATGAATTCATCTTGTGTATTAGACATAATTTTCAATTAGTTGTTTGAGCAGATAAACTTTGAAAAGGGTTTTAAAATTCAAACTCAATTTGAAATACTTGGAATTTACTCAAAAATAAAAGCACAAATCTTAACATAACCAATTAATCCAGATTACATGCATGGACAAACCAATCAGAAATCCAACTACAGGTGGAAAATCAAATGATATGGAAATAGTTTGTAGGGAAAGCAATTATATTTTAAGTTATTAATTTATGGATTTCACCAGTTAGTCTCAATTACATAAAATTAATTAACCTCAACAAAGATGTAAATTTAAACTCTATAACTGATTTTTCCTTTTAAGAAAAAAATTATATTTCAGTAATTTCCTCTTCATATTATCAAAAAAAAAATTCAATCCTTCAATTGATAACTACAAATCTAGATATATTTTCATCTTTCGATTGTTTAATTAAATCAGGTTTGATAATTTAAATCCAAAAACTAAACCATCAGAAAGTAGATTATGAGTCCAGACTAGGGGTGTACATGGTTTGATCCAACCGATCAAATTGAATTTATTTGGCCGGTCTGGCAAGTGAGTAAATCAATCGGCCGGACCCTAAATTTCAAACTGCATTATATGGTTTGAACCATGGTTTGAGTAGTGAAACTGACCGTTTGGGTCGCACTGAACCGTTTATATTAATAATAAATAATTAAACTATATAATATACTAAATGTAATATCCCGAATTTAATTAAGCTTGTTAATGCTTAATTAAATTAAATAGAAGAATATTAGTTAAGCAAATTATTTATTTATTTACTTATGCGATGAAATTAAACAGCCGTTGACACACGAGGGTCAAAATATCGATTATAATATACCAATGAGTTTGTTTCGAGAAAACATGAGTGATCGTGAAGTCACAATTTTCCAAAGGATAAACGAGTGCAGCGAATTATTAATTGAGGATAATAATATCGCATTTAAATTCATAACTTGCACTCGGGAGGTCCATTTCTTAAACCGAGCTAGAAAATATTTGGAATTAAAATATGGAAGAATACGAAATGATCGGTATAATTTTCTGACACCCGAGTAGTGTTTAATTAATTATTGAATTTTGAGAAATTGGACGATATTTATATCTCCAAAAATTTAGAAAATAATATGTACAAGATGGGTTTATTAAATAGAATATTTCGGTATAATTGCATGTTAATCGAGAGAATGCAATTCAAATTATAAACCCGAGAAGATGAGTTAACAGAGGAAATTATACACAAATTGAGGTGGAGGGATGTGTGTCAAATTCTTCATGGTGAAGTATTCCAACATGTCGCATGGAGAGGTGAGCAATTCTTATTTGTTTTGGGGTGGTGAAGATTGGATCGAGGCGGAGGGATGTTGGTTTGTGTGATGGTAAGCAAAATCAAATTTTGTGAAGAAATTACATTTCATTTCTTGGAATTTCACACACACCACCGTGCCAACCCCTGCGAAACACCACCACTGCTGCCCTTCTTTCTTTCAACTTTCCGTCCGCCACAGACCACCGCCGGCGATGCCACCACAACCACCATGAAGCTTGTCTTGCGAGGATTCTAAAGAGCTAAGGCACGTTCCGTGTCATCCAGTAACAAATGAGATACGAACTGAGAAAGGTAGGCCATCTATTTCGATACCGTTACGATAATGAAGTTTGAAACTCGTACGAATCAAGTATGAATCAAAGTTTGGTTGATGTATTCGTGTTCCTTGGGTTGTAGAGAACACTTTGGTATCGAGAACGGACCGGTTGGACGCCGGAGAAGCGCTGCACCGCCGGAGGAAGCTTTCCAGTGAGCTTCGAATCTTCAACATTTTTTCGGCTTGTTTTACGAGTTTTAAACGTGTTTGAAGCATGTTTCATGTTCTAGGATATTGTAGGAGCATGTTAGGTTGGATTTTGGGTGTTGGTTATGTCTGAAACGCGAGAAATCGCGAGTTGCAGGTTTCAGCCGTGCACACGTCGGAGAGGACGACATGTGTCGACTGACACAAATCTGTCGATCGACGTGAGGGCCATCGATCGACACAAAGTTGTGCCGAGTAAGGGTCAATTTGGGTTCACGTCGAGCTGAAGGAGCATGTCGGTCGACATAATAGCTCCGAAAGGATGAATTTGTTTTCCGATGCCCGCTTTGATCCGATTCGAGTTGTGTTCAATGTCTAAGCTTGTTATATGATTAGAGAAGCATATTTTGAGCATGATTAAACAATGGTTTATGAAATCGAATGTCGAGAATCAATTGATTCGATTAGAGTAAGATACGAAGCATGTTTAGTTGAAGGATGAAACATGTGAAGTGATTGATTGGAAGTTGTCAAGTTGATGTATGTCCTAGTTTATCCATCCTAATTTGTTATGTATTATAATTATTGAAGGAAGATAAGAGATAAGGAGATCGAGCTCAACTGCACAATTAACGAGAAAATATCTAGACAGTAAAGCTTAACTCCAGGTGGGAACTATTTCAGTAAAGTAAAATGCTTTCCGAGCTTTATGCTCAGTTTCTAAAATGGGTGTAAAAAAGATTTTGTTTTTAAATTGATTGCTATGCATAAAATGTTTTGTGGTACATATATGTTCCTCTGTTGACTGCTATCATCAGAGAGTTCGATTTTTGAGACAAGAACCAAGTCCTTATGGCACTTGAGCTAGTCTTATTAATCAGTGATTGAAGGTTAGCAACATTATCTTGTTTATGATCTCGGGCTGTTTTGGGGAAGAAATAAGGTTGGATAAAACTATGTGATTTCCTTTCTTTCTTAAATCGATCGTGTCTCAAAGCTGTGTGTTACTGAGACCCTGTGCTCAAATTGATGACAGTGGGTAAAGTGGTTCGTCCATTCCCAGCTTTGCATCGTAACTTGGGAGTGGGCCAACTTCCAGTTACATAATGACAAACAGATATGATAACATTGTTGATAGCGCGCACAAATGAAAATGTTTTATATAACACAGTTTCTTTCAATAAAACCCCGTGTTTATGTGTGTGAGTTGCATAGCATTCATATTTAAATTGTAATTTTGAGCATGTTTCCATTGGGTACAATTGTACTCAGCCCCTCGTGTTATTTTTAAAACGCGCAGGTTGACTAGCGAGGATGGAAAAGTAGTGGTGTAAAGGATGAAGCCGGATTTTGTACAGATTTTGAAGATCCTGTGATATGCATTATCACACTGCACACACTGCTGCACCATTCTCTGAAAATATTTTCCTTCCCTTGTTCAAATGTTTTCAAGTATAACTGTTTTTCTTGTTTAAAATCTTATCTTTTGGTTGTATATAAAGATGTGGTTTTATATTATTAAATCTTCCGATGTTTATAAAAATGATTGAAAAACGATAATCCACGACTGTAATGTGCCTCGTAGTTGGGAAGGTTAAATGGGGACGTTACACTAAAAATATTAACGTAGTATAGTGGTACAAGTTAGACTTTAGATTTTAAAAGGTACTACCTCCGTCCCGGATCATTAGTCTTGTTTCATTCCGGCACAGATACCAATGCGAGTGAGATAGAGGAAATTAGTATTTTATTAATGAGTGTGTATTAATTTTCCATTTTAGGAAAACAAGACTAATGTTTGGGACAGACGAAAAAGGAAAACAGGACTAATGTTATGGGACGGAGGGAGTATAAGTTTGAATTCTATACTGTGCAACATCATATAATTTTTATTTGTGTCCTACATTTGTATTTATTTTTTGAAATCTAAAATAAACCATAAACTATCCAATTTTCAATCTCACAATTTCATTCAAACATCTTTCTCTTTACCATTATTGTCTTCTTTGTTATCTGGGTCGGCTTTACCGTTGTCGCATAGCGATAATTTAACCTTTTAGGAACTATTATGTTTGAGAATGTGATATGAACTATTATATTATGATGTAATAATTTATTTGTTTTTATTAGGATTGTCTCGTACTTTGCCGATGAGAGCCACTATTTATTTATTTTTAGTTCTCAAATAAATTATTGCTAACAATAGAACATTTTTAATGTTTGGACTTTTCTCATTAAAGTCATGTTTCAGACCGTTAAACTGGCCGAAGAAAACCGTTTTATTTGGTTTGGTTTTGAAATATTAAATTGGTCGGTTTGATTTGAGACATTTTCAAACCGTTTTATTGGTTTGTTTCATACTTCGACCCTCAAATCTGACTGTGTGTTCGTGGTCACCCCTAATCCAGACAATGTTTAGCCTAAAATTTCCTAAGATTTCTAGCCAGACATAATAAAAAAAATTGAAATTGCATTAAAAAAATATTGATACACGTCTCCAACTCTAAAAGCTTAATTGTGAATTAAAAATAAGGATAATGAAACTAACATAATTACAAGGCTTTTATACTATTTGGATATTGTAGGTTTGAACTCCATGGAAATAATATGTAACGACTTTTGTGCCCAAATTCGACTTTGACTTAAAATCTTTTATGACACTCTCGAAAATCAAGTGTATCTATCTACACAGGATGTGTCGATCAATATGCACACATCAAGCAATCTTCCTTGCATTGTTCAACACAGTCGTGTCGACCTAAAATGGATGTGTCACTCGAAACATTGCCCATCTTGGCGATTTTTTTCTTGTCCTAATTCAAATCCATTTTGCTGCAAACTGACCACAACAAGCATAATACCCACTAAACACCACTATGCTCAATAAAAAATAAACTAACGAAATACTTAAAATACTAAGAAAATTATATTAATAAATTTACGAGCTCATCATACATCTTGTAAGAACGACTCTTTCGTTAGTTGACTTTGTTGTCAGTTTTCATAGTATCTTTTCTGTTTATCAATTGCGAGTACTGGAACGAACTGCTCACATGATGTGCCCGTGATGTTTCTGCGGTAACTATTTCCATATTATCCCACCATATAATTTTAGGCATAAACTGATGCTCTGGTACCACTTGTTGGCTACATGATACAAAAATCACAAAATGAGAAACGAAGAAGACAAGTAAGTCGAATGAGTTTGAAACACTAGACTTGGAAAAATCTTCTGGAATTTATTTTTTGTTATAAAACTATTACATAAACTCACAACTATTACAAATAAAAACAATCGATCTATTTATAAGACAGAGCTAAAACAATTAAACCATAATAATTTAATGCTCATTAATTCTCACCTGAAACTAGCGAGCATTTAACTTCCTTTAACTAGTAACTGTTGTGCTACTTAAGGAGTAAAAAGAAAAATAAAAATAAAAAGCGATTTAAAATGGCAGGGGTAAAACAGTCATTGAAATGCTTATATAATCCAAGCAACCCCGGAAACGGTGGCTGCTTTGTATAGCTATCCAACTGCTGTTCTCCACTGCCACTTTCTCTCTCCCTCTCGCGTTTGTCACAACCATCACTCTACTTCCTTTTACACTTATTCTCGGCAACTTTCTTGCTTCGCGATCTTGTAAGCTCTTCCGAGATTTCTCTGCCCCTTTTTCAGCTCTGTCAACTGATTATCTTCTCTTTTTTGTCGCGTTTGTATCAATCTTTCGCATGTACGTATAGACGCGCGCATGTGTACAGATACTGAAGTGTAGTATCTATCAGATGTCGGATTAATTATGTAGATCACCATATTCGGGACTTCCCGCTGCAATTGATGCTCCACTCTTGCATTTATTCAGTTTTGAGAAAATTTCTTTGTTCAATTTTTGTTGCCCGCTTGGAGTTTTCTTCAATCAGTTCTGTTTCTCTTTTGTTTTTGGGTTCGATTGTATGAATTTTTTATATTGCAAGCATGGGGTGTCGGGGAATTTCAAAATAGGTTATTAATTAGCACGTTTGACAGCCGGATCTCTTGTGATCTGGAGAAGAGAAAGAAAAAGCTAAGTTGTTGCGGGTGAAACATGAATTGCTTGACTAAAGATTTTATATTACCTTTTTCAGATCCCTCACTTTTTAATTTGCCCAAGCTTCATTCTCTCCATTTTTATTTTCATGAATTTAGATTTTATATATGTTTCTGCTGTCTTTCAAATGGCAATCTCTCTTCTCTTTCTTAAAAAAGTGCT
>JAPKLW010006864.1:710-16356 GCA_026898455.1 Plectranthus barbatus
GTCGCACGTGGGACTGTCGCATAGGCCCGGTTTGGGGGCGCGACAGATTAGTTCTAAATTTAGTGTATTTTTGTGCAGCCACAAGAAGAAGTAGTATTTGAGTGGGACTATGACTTCGAATGTTTCAGGGCAAACGGCATCCTCGAAATTTTACTTAATTATATATTTATATCATATCTTCATGGATTATTTTTTGTGGGGGTAAGTTCTAATTTAGTGCATTTTTGGATCTTGTTTGTGCATTTTTGGAACTTTTTTGTGCATTTTTGGATCTTGATTGTCTGACGCCGGAAGCCCGACCTTCTGCTCAACCAGAGTCACAAGAAGCAGGGCTTTCTGCTGAGCCGCAACCTCTTGTTTGATTTCCTTCCTGTCATTCCCATCTTTTATACACAATCTGCATGTCTTTATTTAATTATATATTTTATATATATATGTCATCTAAACATCTTATATAATATATAATTATATATTTTATATATATTTGTCATATAAACATCTTATATATATATATTTTATATTTATATTTTCCAACCAAGCAGGAGTGAGGAGAAAACGCAATCTTCAAGCATCCCATGTTCTTGAAAGAAGACTGTATTCGTTTCAACTCTTTCACTGCAGTGAAACTCAAGAAAACATCTTAGCAATGACTGAGGTTAGTCATAAAATCATGTCCATGGACTGTAAGAATAATAATGTCTAATTAGTAATTAATGAGGTTATTCATATATAAGACAGACTGTTTTCTTTCATATAGGTTGATACTGTGAATACAATCTTCTATGTTTTATCACCGTACGAGAAGAATGGGAAGCGAAAAATTGAAGCCAAGGAAATAAATATTGGGCAGAGGGTAATTTCTCCAGCTGTGGAAGAAATTTATGAGAATGTTGATAATAGAAGCAACCTCTCCATAGAGCAGGGCTTGGAGGGGAAATGGACTATAGAGCTTCGTCGGCGTAACGGGACCATGAAAACTGAAAGGGTAAGCATTCATTTCATTCTAGTGTAAGGTGATGATGCATTAGAGTTTCTTACAGAAATGTTTGGTTTCAGTTTTATTCCCATGAGATGGTTGATCGGACATTCAGATCCATGAATGAAGTGGCCACATTCATTGTCTATAATGTTATTTATTAAACCATGGTGAGTTTTTTCCATTTTTTTGTTTTTTCAGATTGCATAATTAATTACAGTTTCAAAATTGAGCATATTTGTTAATTTATTGTTTCAGGATTTGAATTTGAACTACCTCGGTTGAGCTCATGAAGAAAAAGGATGGGTTATGTATTTATTGTAATTTTCCTTTCTTAATTTATATAAAAACAATATTGATGACTGCTTTTTTTGTTGAGTTTTAAATTCTGAAATATATAAACTAATGAAGTTCAATGCTACATCTTATAATTCAAGATAAAATTGGGATAAATTATATTTAAAATAATGGGAACTGCTATTTATTATAAAAAAATAATGAAGAAGACCATTTTTATATGTAGACTTGATCTTTGAATTGGTTTTAGCTAGATTAAATATTTGTTCAAATAAATTATTATATTGATTGATTTTTAGTTACACTTATATTATAATAACATTAATAGCGAAGAACATATATATACACATAGAATTTATCTAATTTGTATTTCTTTTCTCAACTATAATAGTATTTTTTGTGCTGGTGATATTAAAATTGTTAGGATATAATCGCTGAAATCAAGAACATCAACAACCTTCTTTGTTCAGGACTTTAATCGAATAAATTGTAGGCGACACAAGTTGAGTTTCTATTTTAGAGATACAAGACAAAGATAAAACACAATCAACACCAAGAAAATTAATTCCAACAAGCACAAAAGGTTTTATGGATTCTAATTGTATGTTTTTATAGAGATGACTATCGAGATGAAGAGTAAAAATTTAAAAAATTCAATCTACGAAAACATATGCAGCTACTTAATACATCAACTCTTCAACATTGCTTTTCAGTCCTTGCATTTTTGGATAATATTGAAATTATACTCTTCAAATATTAGTTGTTTGGAAGAATTATTATGGGATTTATTTATGTAAGGATGTGTATGTTCGTTACAAGGTTTTAATTATTATGGGCTTATGATTACTGTGTTTTTCGTTGGATATAATAAACCCAAAAGCCCTATCATATTCCTACATTAAAGATTCGATCTAGGCTGCAAATCGAAGATCCAAGAAGCCATGAAGTAGATCTAGAAGGCTACAAGTGTTTGGATGCAAGAAGGAAGCAAAAAGGAATGCTAGGAGCAATTTTCGAATATTGTGAGAAGAGAGCTCAAGATCTAAAATTAAAACCATCAAGTAACTCTTATCTAACCTCTTTAGGACCTCCTCTACATATTTAAGAGCTTGCATGTATGATCACGAAACCCTATATCGACTTAGAAGTCATATATATAATGAACTAGGTTTGATAATTTGCATGTTTTGATGACCAATATTGATTATGTTGTTGTTGATATATGATATATTCCTTGTATGCATGATATAGCCTGATATCTATACTATAGGATCATGATGTGAAGTGCACGACGTTTGAAATTGAATTTATATGTTGTTGGATGATGAGTTGCCACAACTGGAATACGATTGGTCTGGAATTTAATACGTTAAACCTGAATATGTTAAGAAGATTTTGGCTTTGGTTTTATGTCAAAATGTTATGTGGTTTGAAAGTTATGCACTCTCGGAAAATGTGTGTCATTCGGTGTCGCATTTTATAAATTGTCTTTGAAACGACATTTAGACATTTTAGAAAATTCTCAAAATTTATTTATAGGTTCTAGACTCGGCATAAAACGTTTGAAGTTATTATCATGTGTATTTTAGCCGCAATGAACTTTTAAAGTTATACCCTATTTTCAGACCCTTAGCAAAAATGTTTAGGAAATCCAATCTCCCCCAGCCCATATCTCCCAAACCAGAAATGATTTTCATAAACTGTTAATTAGAGCATACTCAAACAAAAATTTAGTTCTTCATGTAAAATTTCATGTCTTAGTTCTTTGTATATTTCATTCGGCCATGTTTTGAAAATGACATTTTCTAGAATGCATAAATAGGAGTCTTTTAGATTCAAATCCATGAAATATTTCTAAATTGCATCCAAATATTTCTAAATTTTAAACCTAAATATGTTAGGAAGATTTTGGCTTTGGTTTTATGTCAAAATGTTATGTGGTTCGAAAGTTATGCACTCTGCAAAAATGTGTCATTCGGTGTCAAATTTTATAAATTGTCTTTGAAACTGCATTTAGACATTTTAGAAAATTCTCAAAATTCATTTATAGGTTCTAGACTCAGCATAAAACGTTTGAATTTGATATCATGTATATTTTGGCCACGATGAATTTTTAAAGTTATACCCTGTTTTCAGACCTGTAGCAAAAATGTTTAGGAAATCCAATCGCCCCCAGCCCATATCTCCCAAAAGAAAAATGATTTTCATAAACCGTCAATTAGAGCATACTCAAACAAAAATTTAGTTTCTTCATGTAAAATTTCATGTCTTAATTCTCCGTATATGTCATTCGGCATTGTTTTGAAAATGACATTTTCTAGAATGCATTAATAGGAGTCTTTTAGATTCAAGTCCATGAAATATTTCTAAATTGCATCCAAATATTTTCTTAAACTTAACTAACATGTTTTCAAAGTTGAATAATGTTCTAAATTTTTTTTTACATAATTTTAAATCAATTATATGCATTTAGTTATAGGACTGAAACATGTTAGAGAGTCTCTTTGCATACACCATTAAAACAAATATGAAAGCTACAAGAATTTATATGGAGAGTCTATGAGCATGTAAATGATCAAGGAAGTATAGAAGAACTATATAGTATTTGGTATATAATTGTCAAGCATGTTGATTAAATTAAAAGAGGATGATGTATACAAGCTTACATGTTAAATGAATGTTAGTAAGCATGAATATATGTTGAGCCTATGCATGAGGTAATTACTTGAAGCATGCTAAATGAATTAGCTATATAAGTTAAACATATATGAGAAGCATGCATTAAATTGATAAGCACACCTAGTAATTAAGCGTTATAATTTTGGTGTTGACGATTGTTGGGAAATTTGGCTAAGTTTCCCTTCCCCAGTAGCTAATTGTATAGATTATAGTTTTGGTGGATCAAAACCTAAGTCCTACCAGCGTCAGTTTGTCTCTAGAATAGCTCTAGTCTCAAATGTAAAGTCCTGTTTAGGTCTTTTGAGTTGTAAGTCGCAGCTGATCAAGACTCATGCTGGCTACTGTTCACCAGCATGAGATGTGCTTACCAGTTGAGAGAAGTCTCACCAGCAAGCGGCTGACAAAGACTCATGCTGATACTGTTCATCAGCATGAGTAGAGCTAACGACTGGCTACTGTTCACCAGTTGGGAAGATTTCACCAGCAGGAGGCTGAGAAATCTTACCAGCAGAATATGTGTTCTGGCTGACACTATTCACCAGCGGTGAAGCCACCAGTCATGGGAGATTCCAAGAAAGAGTTAACATCCAGACATTTTGGTAGACTTAGATTGTGCCAGCGAAAGTCACCAGCAGAGACTGCCAGCACAAGATCACCAGCATGATCTACCAGTCGGATGTTACCAGCTGAATTCAAGATTCGCTCTCCCAGAGTCTTAGAGACAGAAAGATGATCCGTCTGAGGAACCGACTGACAAAGGACGACTTTAAGTTAGGATAACTTAAAGACCATCAGACACAAGACGCTAGTCGCGATCCTCGTACTGACGAAGAGCCGTTCTGACACAAAGAGATCTGTGTCAGAAAAAGCGATCAAAGGCATGGTGCTTTCCGGAAAAGCCTACCTGCCGCAGCAGAAGGACACCCTAGGTCTGAGACCTTTTCCGGACGTGTCCAAACGGCTAATCGAGCTCCTGCGTCTATAAATACGTCGGGACCATCAACATTCAGAAGTTCTTCTCCTTCCTCTCGCTATCTCCGAAATTATCCAGCAAGATCTAGCAGATATTTTCGAGGCTTTTCTTAAAGCTATTCCGTGTGTCGATTATTCGTCGAACACGAGACTCCGAGCTTCCAGCTTGTGAGTTACAGACTCCGTGTGTCGATTCCTTCGAACACGAGACTTCAAGCTTCCAGCTTGTAAGTTCAGATCTCATTGGTGATCTTTCTCCTCGAGGAAGTTCACAGCAGCTCTTGAGCCAGCCAGCTCCAGAGTTATTACGGGCATTCTGCCGCAAAAGGATCTACGTTCTTGGGAGAACTAAAACACCCAGTCAGCTGTGGAGGTTGAAGTGACGTGCTCGCACTCCACCATCTGACGAGAGTTGAAGAGGAAACAGGACCGGGAGCGGTTGATCTAGTGAACTGGTGGACGGGGCATTCACCAGCTAGAGATAGATCGTAGGACACCTGTGACCGATTACTCTTTACGTTCTTGGGAGAACTAAACACCCACGTCGTCAGTGGTACCGGTGGAGGTTAAAGTGACGTGCTCGCACTCCATCCAGCTGACAAGAGTTGAAGAAGGTCAAGACCCGGGAGCGGTTGATCCAGTGGACTGGTGGACGGGGCATTCACCAGCTGGAGATAGATCGTAGGATAATCTTGTATCCGGATTACTCTAGTGAATTTCCAGTGCTTCGACTGGAGAGTGGACGTAGATCAGTTGATCGAACCACTATAAAAATCCTTTTGTCTTTATCAGCTTTCTGCATTTTCATACTGATTTGAAACCCAGCACTCAAGTGCTGGTGTATATCTGAAAACTGATATAACTGTGCAAACTCGACTCTAAAATTTTCTAAGTCCTGAGTCATCAGCTGACCAGCCAGTTGCCAGTCAGCTGAATACTCAGTTGCCAGTTGACTTACCAGCTGACAAGGTCCCAGTCAGCTGTGTAACCAGCAGAGTGCAAGAAACGAACTTACGTATTTTCCGCTGCCAAAGTATACCCTGATATCCGGGACCAACAACGATTGTGGCCGAGAGGCATCAACTAGTGTTACAAAGTGATCAACTATTGCATAAGCCATAAGATGGTCACTACTTTATCCTATTTCCTTTGTGGTTTGCTTTCCAAAATTTAAAAATAAATGATTTTGATTTTGAAAGTGATGTGTCACCGTTAAATTGTTTTGGTGAATAAAATTGTTAAATGCCACTAGCATTTGGGGAGAGATAAGGAGCAAGTATACAATCATCCTCTTGTCGGGAGAAATGGGAGAAATAAGGAGGAGGGAGGAGTGGTAACCCTCATGCGTGTATCACACGTTTTATGTGAACTAAATGATCGTTGATTGTGAAATGCACCACAAAATGAGTGGGATATCCCATGCGAGGTAAAATTGTTTTTGAGCATGCATAAGTTTGATTTCAATAAAATGCTTATGTGATGCTTGTGTGAAACGGTGATTTCATATATATATGTATTCGGTTTTCGGGACACCGTGAACACTGGGTACGTACTCAGCCCCTTTGTGTGTCTTTCCCCACATGCAGGTACAAGGTGATGGTGGTGGCGGTAGCGTTGTGGTAAAATTTGGAAGAAGACAATCAAATGTAGTCTTGTTAGTAATCTAATCTTTTGCGCTATTTAAAAATCTATTCCCTCTTGTTTGCTTGAGATTGTCTTTTGGCATGTCTAATTGAATTCCATGAAGTTGTTTGATTTGTAAACCCATTTGAGCCTATACTTGAATTTCTTTTGATGTTGAACCTATTATGGCATGATCTATCTTGAATTCATATGGCTTGATTCTTGTTAACTTAATTAATTCGATTGTCAATCGGTATCGAGGCACAAGGGGCTATGTAACTTCCCGTATTTTTCGGCGCTATATTTTCACTAAATAATTAATTATAAACACGCGGCAATGAGAAAAACTTCGAATAAATTATTCGATTGCGTATAATTAATTTCGGTCATCTTATAAATATATGGACTAGATGAATTATTTTGAGTCCAAGTATTAATTCAAGTAGAGTGTTGGGCTAGTGGACCCAATTGATTAATTGTACACTTTCGGGCCAACTTGGAATAATATTAATTTAGGTTCTTTCTACTCTAGCAATATTAATTAATGCCATGAGGTTGTAATTAAAGCACAATTGCATATTTAATTGATAACGAATATTATTCGGAGTTAATTCCAAGACAAAATTTGGAATTACGATTTCTAAATTACTATATGTAATTTTCGGCCACTCTTGCCTTAATTAATTGAAGGCACATTAGTGTATATATGTGAATAAACTCGAGGTCGATTCCAATGAAATATTCCGGATATTATTTCACTAAGTTTCCCTATTATTTTCGGCCCTTTTAATTTAAGATAGGAGAAATATAAATTCCAACCTTGTGTTATAAGATATGGAAATTGATCTAATATTTAATTAGATCAAATATGTGAGTGGATGGAGGAATGACCAAAGTGGGTCTTTTAGAAGAAAAGTCATGCCTTGTCATTTAAATTATTGAAGGACTTGATAGTAAATAAACCTAAGAGACATAATGATGAATACTACTCCATACATGCAAGCAAAATACATTTGAACACGACAACTCACCCTCCCTCTCCCTCTTGACCGATCTCTCCCTCCTTCCCCATCACTTCATCTTCTTGAACCATTCTCCACCATTGTAGAACCTCCATTGTTGAAGCTCTAATGGCAGCCACCTTCAAACCACCATAACCTACCCCAAAATTACTCAAATCACCACCATATTTCACCAAAGTCACCCCCACACCTTCCTCTTTGATTTGAACCCAAAAAATCCTCTAGATTTTGAGTTCCATAAATCGACCATAGCTGGAAATTGAATATCCATGTAGGTATATTGAAGATCTAAGTGTGCACAAGGAGCTAGGAGCAAGAAAGCATCAAGATCTAGCAAGAGGAGACCATTTTCGAGTTTTGAAGGATAGAACCCAAATCTGAACCTAAAATGTCTCAAGTAACCCCTTATTTACCCTCTTTAGATCCTCCTAAGCATGATTAAAATATTTCATGTATGATCAAGAAACCCCATATCGAATTTGATGCTATATGATGAACTAGGGTTGATGATATGAATGTTTGATAGGCAAATATAGACTATGTTGTTGTTGATTGATGATATGTCCCTTGTATGTATCATATAGCTTGATATCTATGTTATAGGATCATGATATAAAGTGAAGGATGTCTGAAATTGAACATATATGTTATTGGATGATGAGTTGCCACGAATTTATACAAATTAAAGTTAAATGAGCATGCTGTGAGGAAGTTTGTAAAACAAGCTCTCTGTTTGGTTGTGGCAGACGGGTCAAATGGATTCCGATTGATCTGAAATTTAAATATGTTGTACTCGAATGTGTTAGAAATATTTTGGCTTTGGTTTCATGTCAAAATATTATGCGGTTCTAAAGTTATGCACTCTTTAAAAATGTGTATTGTTCTGTGTTGCATTTTGAAAATGGTTTCGAAAACTGCCCTTAGACATTTCATAAAATTCTAAAAATTTATTTATAGGTCTTGGAAACATCATAGAGCCTCCATATAAATGTTAAAGTCATTAGCATGTGTAGTTTAGTCACCATCAATTTTTAAAGTTGCACCCTGTTTTCAGACCGTAGTAAAAACGTTCAGGAAATCTGATATCCCCCCGCCCATATCTCCCAAACGAAAAATGATTTTTATAAACCGTCAATTGGAGCATACTCATACAAAAATATAGTTTCTTCATGTAAATTTTCATATCTTAATTCCCCTTATATTTCATTCGGCATTGTTTTGAAAATGACATTATCCAGAATGCATAAATAGGAGTCTTTTAGATTCAAGGTCATAAAGTACTTCTAAATTGCATCCAATTATTTTCTTAAACTTCCTTACCACATTTTCTGAAATAAAGAATATTTTCAAAATTATTTTACATAATTATCAATTGATTATTTGCATTTAATTATACGACTTAAACATGTTAGGGAGTCTCATTGCATACACCTTTAAAACAAATATGAAAGCTACAAGGATTTATTTGGTGAGTCTATAAGCATGTAAATGGTCAAGGAAGTCTAGAGGAACTCGTATAGTACTTGGTACATAATTATCAAGCATGTTGATTAAATTGAAAGAGCATGATGTATGCAAGCCTACTTGTTAAATAAATCCTAGCAAGCATGATTATATGATGAGCCTAAGTATGAGGCAACTACTTGAAGCATGCTAAATGAATTAGATGAATAATCACTTATGTGAAGCATGCATGGAGTTAAGTGAACAAACCTAGTAATTTAGTGTTATAATCTAGGTGTTGGTGATTGTGGTAAAGAAGCATCAACTAAAGGTACAAAGTAATCAACTAGCATAAACCATAAGGTGGGCACTACTTTATCTAAAAACTTGTTTTCCAAAATGTTTTATCAAATGATGATGAATGTTTTTATTTTAAATGTTTTGGAACATCGTAAAATGTTTTGGTGCCTTGACAATGCATGAGTTTATAGTATTATGAGTTGATGTTATCATTGCGGAGGAATAAGGTGGGAAAGGGGAATGGAGGGCTCAGCCCATATATACATGAATGCACGATTTGAATGGAGGGCTCAGCCCATATATATACTTGAATGCATGATTTGTTTGGAGGGCTCAGCCCATGTATGCTCGTTTACATGATTTGTTGAATAATACATTTGGAGGGCTCAACCCATAATTTCATGATCATTCGTTAATGGCACCACAAATGAAAAGAGTTGCGCAACCATGTGAGATGAATTGTTTTGGCATGCATGAGTAAATGATTTGATAAAACCCTCATGTTATGCTTGTGTGAAACAGTGATTCCAAGATATATCTATGTATTGTTTTCGGGATGACGTGTCCACTAGCTACATTCGTGTACTTAGCCCCTGCATGTGTTTTCCGTACATGTAGGTACATGGTGATGGTGATGGCGGGTGCGTTGTGGCGATTGTGGGAAGGAGCAGTTCAATTAGAACCTTATTTAAATAAATGTGTACTTGGCATGTAAATCTTACTTCCCTATTTTGTTGATCATTCTTGCATAACTAATTGATCCCTTTTTATTGGCATGTAAACCAAGTTAATCTACTTGGAGTATTGATCTTTTAAAGCTTTGATATATCCATTGATTCAATCCCTAAGCATGATCTCTATCTTTGTTTGTCCTATGGCATGATTTCGAAACTTCTATACTTAATTTGAGGTTCGGTATTGAGCTAAGATGCTATGTCTCCATACATAGTGTCACCTTGAAAATCTTGATTGAAATTATAATTATTTTTGTCTTTCGAGCTTCTTTGATGTTATGCTTCAATTTATATTTCCTCAATCCAATCATTGAAGCCATATTATTTCAAAAATAAGAATTCGCTTCCGTTTAAAATTCAAAAATTATTTTAAACTATTAAATCCCTTAGCGTGCTTTGGTCGCACGTGGGACTGTCGCATAGGCCCGGTTTGGGGGCGCGACAGAAGGTGGTATCAGAGCATAGGTTTTATTGTGCTCGATACCGGAACCTCATTGTAATCGAGGTCTCCAAATTATTTGCATGCTTACTTGCTATTCCATGTTTTTTTGACTTTGTCTCTTACTTGGAATAATTGATCGAACCAAGCATGCATCATTGTGATTTTTGTCCTCGTTACCTTCTTGATTGTTGAATATTATCTTTTCTTCAACCATGTGAAATTACACCTTGATTGTTAGATTGTTTCATTTGAATCGAGCATGTTTTATTGTCAATTATCTTCCTTATTCCTTTGACTATAAACATGTTAGCTCTTGTTGCTTTTTCTAAGCATGCCTAATTGTATTTTGTGATCGTTCCTTGACTTGACTTTTTCAAATTGAGCATGCCTATTCTTAATCTATCTTCAATTGTTCCTTAGGATGTTAATATGGCTTCTTGGTTGAAGCATATTTGATGGTATTAATCCTACCTATTCATTCGATTGTTTCCTTGTTTTTCCAAGAAAGCATGTTATTTGTCCTCGCCTTGTTGTTGAAATCCTTCATGATTCTTAGATTATTTCATCCAATTCTTCTAATTCGAAATAAGCATGTCTTTTTTTTATAAATTGTTGGCATGTCCT
The DNA here is from genome assembly GCA_026898455.1 of Plectranthus barbatus. NCBI lineage: Eukaryota > Viridiplantae > Streptophyta > Magnoliopsida > Lamiales > Lamiaceae > Plectranthus > Plectranthus barbatus. Next base: position 11,823 of record JAPKLW010006864.1, read on the forward strand.
TTCCTAATCTAGCATGCGTAATTTCACTTCGTTACTCGCTTCTTTGATTGTTGAATCATATTCATTTATCAAGTATCTAAGTTGAATTTGCTTTCATTTTCTTCGTTTGGAATTAAGTATGCACCCTTGTACCTCCTTGTTTACTTCCTTATTGTCAAGTGTATCATCACTTCAAGCATGCGAAATTGTATTAAGTTCTCATTCGTTATCTAAATTGTTGATTGTTCCCTTCGAATCAAGCATGCTACTTAATTACATATCTTCTTTAGTCTCTTTGAAAATACAAACATGCTATTCTTTGTTCAAGCATGTTTAAATTGAAGCATGCCCTTCATTACTTCATAAATTGTTGATGGTCTTTTCTTTCAAGCATGCTAATTACTCTTGTCTTCATTTCTTGAAAATCTATCATGAGAAGTTGTTTATTGAGCTCATGAAAGTTGGAATAGAGCATGTCCCTCTTGTTTCATTGTCGATCATCTTGGAATTCTAAAAAAAAATTGTTGTTTGACATCATTCCTATATTCATTTCTATGCCATAAGATCATGCCTTGTTTCTTTTGGAAGTATGAAAACTCTTGAAAAATCATGCCATTTTTGAAACCTACCATGCATGGTGTGCCAATATTCTTGTCTTGATTAAATTGGAACTTGTTGCCCTTTAAGTTTCTTTTATTAAAAAAAAAATTATAAGAGTCCGAGATTCCCACAACGCCCCACACCATCACCACAATCAAGGTACGCCACTTGAACTTTGTGTATTTAATTTAAATTGAAAACATGCTTAGAGCATAAGTTGAAAAGTTTGATTATGAGATGATATGATGGCATGATTAGCCAAGTGAGATGATGATATGAAGAGATTATGAAATGAAGCATGAGATATGAGAATATAATGATAATGCTATGAGCATGATTCAAAAAAAATTTTGAGAATAAAAGAATGGTGTTATGCACTTCTATGTGAATTTGTTGACCATTTGAAGTGAGAAAAAAATTGCTATATTATGAGATTGTGAATAATCTAATGATATGATTATTTGAAAATATGAAAAGCATGAAGTGATGAAATTGCATGAAATACATGAGAAATTGATTATGTGGAATGATTACTTGATTATGTGAAGTGTATGAGAATTTTGAATACATTTGGAAATTTTTGGAAGTATGATATAGTTTTAGGTATAGTAACTAGGATTTTGGTGTTGCTTGTTTTGTATTAGGAATTATGTATAGGTGACACAAATTATGTTATAACACAAAAGAATTTCGTGATGGGTCGGAGGATCACCACATATGTATGTATGTACTTGTAGTGGAAACCACTACACCTCGATGTGAAACATCAAACACTTTAATACTGTCTTATTGTATTACTAGACTTGTTATTATTTTAACACTAAGGATTAACTTTACTATGCTCTGAACCGCACGTCGTCTAGGACCGTTTTAGGAAAGGGAGTTCGCGAAGAAACTCGCGGAAGAGTTACGTTGGACAATTACCATAATACGGACTACACGATGGTGTCTATCATAAGCACCTTGGTGAAGAATGTACATTAGTAATTTGAAAAAAATGATACAACTAATATATATAAAGAGAATTAACTTGAGATTTTGATTTGGCTTAAGGCAAGAAATCTAGACAATCTCTAGCCTGCTTGGAAGAGCGTTTTGCTTAACGCAAGGAACCGAGAAAGAGAACTCGGAAAACCTCATAGGTATTTATATGATCGTGAATATACCTGTCATTATACTATTCGGTACTAGAACCCCACACTCATGCATCTCTTAAGCACGCATAGAGCTGTTAAGTTTGGAATGCAAGACTAAAGAGAATACACAAGATGTTGTATCCCCACTGGAGAATCGGCCCGATAACACGTTGTAGCACACATTTAGGAACTTAACTAGGAACGAACATCATCGTGATCGATAATTCTAACGTCATAGAGCTAGCCAACATCAACATCATTCTAAGAATGAACCGGTTGGCCGAACAACAAGCCGCAGCAAATTGCAAGAAGAGGAGAACCTCGTTCAACAACCCTAGTGGAAGAACCACTAAATTTAACGACCTTAGTTGGAAGAAACGAGTACCTCTAGTATCAATGTTACGTGCGATCGATGGAATGAGGAAAGATGCGAGCTACACCTACCTAGTTTGTTTAGAAAACGACTAATCAAAAGATGAAGACATTCGGAACGTACTGGTAGTGCAAGGATTTGAAGACATATTTCCAGAAGAGCTACACGGATTGCCACCCGACCAAAAATTAGAATCTGCGATAGAATTCGAACTAGGAAGCCACAACCGCATCGAAAACACCCTATAGAATGGCAACGATAGAATTGCGAGAACTGAAAGTTCAACCACGAGGACTCCTAGATCTTGGATTCATAAGACACACTGTCCCACGCGGAGGAGAGTCAATACTGTTCGCAAGGAAGAAAGATGGATCGTACGCACGTGCATCAATTAGCAAGAACTCAACAATTAAATGCTGAAGAATAAATACCCTTTGCCTAGAATAGATGATTTATTCAACTAACTAAAAGGAGCCGGCATCTTTTTGAAAATCGATCTCAAATCGGACTACCAATAGCTGAAGATGTGACAACCTTTTGTATGAGATACGGACACTACAAGTTCACCGTGATGCCATTTCGATTAACGAATGCGCCTGCAATTACTAGGTGATGCCCACCTTATGGTTTATGCTAGTTGATCACTTTGTACCTTTAGTTGATGTTTCTTTGCCACAATCACCAACACCTAGATTACAACACTAAATTACTAGGTGTGCTCACTTAACTTCATGCATGGTTCACATAAGTGATTATTCATCTAATTCATTTAGCATGCTTCAAGTAGTTGCCTCATACTTAGGCTCAACATATAATCATGCTTGCTAGGATTTATTTAACAAGTAGGCTTGTATTCATCACTCTCTTTCAATTTAATCAACATGCTTGATAATTATGTACCAAGTACTATATGAGTTCCTCTAGACTTATTTTACCATTTACATGCTTATAGACTCACCATATAATTTCTTGTGGCTTTCATATTTTGTTTTAAAGGTGTATGCAATGAGACTCTCTAACATGTTTAAGTCCTATAATTAAATGCATATAATTCATTGATAATATTTTGGCTTTGGTTTCATATTAAAATACTATATGGTTTGAAAGTTATTCTCTCTGCAATAAAATGTGTCATTCTGTGTCGCATGTCAAAAACCGATTTTTAAACTGCACTTAGGCACCTTAGAAAATTCTCAAATTTTATATTTCGGTTTTAAACACATTATAGAGTCTGCATATAAAATTTCAAGTCAATATCACATGTATTTTGGTCACAATCAATATTTAAAGACTGCACCCCTGTTTTAGCCCGTAGCAAAAACATTCAGGAAAATCAATCTCCCCCAGCCTGTATCTTCCAAACGAAAAATGATTTTCACAAACCGTCAATTGGAAAATATTCATATTGAAATCTAGTTTTTGCATATAAAATATCATACTCTAATTCTCTGTAAATTTTAGTCGGCATCACTTTGAAAACAGGGTCACATTTAGATGCATGACTAGGAGCATTTCTCTAAGTTAAATAACATAGAGTCATTTGCTTGCATTCATATATTTTTCTAAAACTAATAAACACATTTTCTCAAATTAGGATTACTTTTAAAATATATTGCATCTTTAATTGATCACTCATTTACATTTAGAACCAAGGACATTAACATGATTTTAAATTGAACTATTTGCATCACTAGAAAAGGTTATGAATAAATATATGAGCATACTTGATCAAAAGAGGCTAATGAATTATTTGTAATAGCTAAAAATACTTGAATTATTGAGCATGATAAGTAGACGACGATTATGCAAGCATGTGATTAATGATAAATAAAAATGAATGATAATATTATAGGCTTAGATTGAAGTGTCACATGAAGCACATTAAAATGAGTATCATGCTTGTTGATTGAAATAGTTAATGCATGAAACTACATGAACACACCTAGTAATTAAATGTTAAACAATCTAGGTGTTGGTGATTATCAAAAGGAAGCTTCAACTAGTGGCACCAAGTAAACATTCACCTCATAATTAAGGTGGGCACTACTTTATCCTATCTTCTTGTGCTTTGCTTTCCAAAATGATTTCCAAAAACTTAAAGTGAATGATTCTTGTTTTGAAAAGCGATGTGTCACCGTTAAATTGTTTTGGTGCTTATGATTATTAATTGCCACGAGCATTTGGGAGAGATAAGGAAGAGGGATACGATCACCCTCTGGTCGGGAGAAATGGGAGGAACAAGGAGGAGGGAGGAGTTGAAACCCTCATGCGTGTCTCACGCGGTTTATGTGAATGATATGATCGTTGATCGTGAAATGCACCACCAAATTGATTGTTCATGGATCCATGTGAGTATTTAAAATTGTTTTGAGCATGCATGAGTTATTTTTCAACAAAACCCTTGTGCTATGCTTGTGTGTTACGGTGACTACATCATATATATGTA
>JAPKLW010006865.1:0-16354 GCA_026898455.1 Plectranthus barbatus
GTTATTTCTTTTTTATTACATTTTCATAGTCTGACACTCTAATACTTTTTAAATTTTATTTTATTTTATAATATAGTGTGATACAATAACATTTTAGCAGTAGTAGTATTACACAATATTCTATTTTTTTAATCTTTCATTTTACTCTACAATATTAAATGTCAATACATTTTTAATTATAATGTATTAAAATAAGAAATTGTATGTTTCCTTTTTACATATTTTTGAATTTGTTAAAAAATGCTAAGTACATATAAGAGTATATAATAAAACAATATAAGATTAATTGAAAGATGAATTAAGTAAAATAATTTTTTATTTTCATAAATCTTTATACAAATAGCATGAACAATAAAATTGTTATACTTTTAATATATTTTTAATTTAATTTTGTACTCTATCCTATGCATAATAATTTAAAAACAATGATCATAAAATTATTCATACATTTGAATTAAGTAAAATAATTATAACTTTATAATAAATGAACTTAATAGCTTAATTAATGAACTATTAGTACAACTACAATTTTACTACTTTGCCATCCATTATTATTTTAATATATATATAAATATCATCCATTAAAACAATATAATCTTATATTTATAAATAAAAAAGCATGTTTAAATCATGTAGTGGGAATAAATCTCAAAATTTATATTTTAATGTTAATTTTGTTTGCTAAAATTTAATAATAGTTATTAATGGGTCCCTTTTTAGCAATAATATTTTCAAACGTCAATATAATTTTGAATTACTGTTTTTTAAATAATATAAATATAAGTATATTTAATGGGATAATATCCAAATCAAATTTTATAGATTTTGTATTTGATATGCTTATTTATATTTTAATTAAATTTATACATATAGTTTTGACATCTATTATAAAAATAATTTATATTATAATATATTAAATATAATATTGATTAATAAAAATTAACATATTTATTAAGAATTGCATATATATTATATATATTAATATTACAAAATAAAATATGACATATTTGATTGGGTGTAAATCTAGTAAAAGATTAATTAGCAATAATGTTGAATCGAGCAGAATATATTGGCCATTGGACGTTAAGGTGATCTAGACTCTAGTTGATGAAGTAATAATCTCAAAATAGTAATATTATTATATGGACACATCAATTCAAATTCAATGGTAGAATTATAAATCAAAATATCATTGGAATCTCAATATACTTTCTAAATTTAACATGTGTTCACCCACATAGTACTAACTATATGTATGAGCATAAAAAATAACGATTAATTTGTAAACAATCTCAAAAATATTGATCCACAATATAAATTAAATATGTAGTTGTGATAAAGATACCTATCGAAGTCAAAGTCACTCTCTTATCCTCTTGCGAAAAAGAGAGGAAATTCATACGTAGAGTTGCATAAATTTCTTCACCCCATCAAATAATTCACTCGACACGTATCATCGAGATCTCTCTTCCACATTTATGTCTCAAGAAAACTCGGATAATTGATTTATTACTAAAACCGAATGAAGGAAATTATCATTGCATGCTAGGGAATATAGGGATAATACAAATACAATCATCACCAAAATATGAAAGTAAAGATTTCCCTGGGATTAACGTTATCACCTTTTTCTTGTAATATGGAATTTCACTTTTCTGAAGCACTTAATATCAGAATCTGAACCAGAAAATATTGATTAATTAGAATGCCCAAATGGGAAGTAATTTAAATATTTTCAGTAAGACGACACCTCATACATCATTTGTTTTTTTTTAATAGTAAAAATAATTTAATGGATCATGAACAGATTCTCTGAAATTTGCAGTAACATTGGTTTATTCTGCTAGACTAGATGTATTGCAATTCGTCAAGTTCAAGAATGGCCGGTTTTAGTTTGTAAACATCCTTCACCTAGGGGCCCCCAAATAGCTGAAGCTGTCTCCTCATTTCTGCGTTGAGATCTGCAACTCTACTGCATTAAATTCCTCAAAGAGCCCACCACCAACCGGGCATCTTGAATTCTGCTGTAGGTGAGTTTAACCAGCTTTTCTTGCCAAATCCATTTCTTCTAGGCTTCTTACATGGTTGGTTTCTAGATTAAATAAAATAAAATCATGGATTTTCATCATGATTCATGAGATATATGTTCGCACGCTTCTAAGTTTTCTGCGTGCTGTGTTGTGGTTTCTGCATATGGAAAGCATGAATTAGTGATTAATATGATTTTTTTTTTTTTTTTTCATTCTGGGTAAAGTAAGAAACTTTGTGTGATCATTTGTCGAAATTTGGGGATAATTTTCTTGGCTCTTCTGCTCAACCACTATTGTAGGTCTGTGTTTTCTTGTTTCTCTTAAATAGGGACTCAAGATTTCTACCAGACTGTTCATTAATGCTTGTGTGTGTTTGCTATAAAAAGCATTTGCGGCCGCCCTCTTCATTTTGGTGTCTATACATGAAGTCCCATTTCTTCTTATGTGATCAGGATGACTAGCACTGCTGCACTAGCATTCAATTTGCAGTGTTCAAAAGTGATCTCATTTTGGCTATTCAAAGGCCTTATTATGTCTTTTCTAGCAATTCTGTTGGTTATGGTGTGTTCGCTTTTTAATTCTTATGCCCTCTTGTTTCCAGGAGAAATCATGATAACAATTTACTTGCTAGGAACATAATTTTGGGAGTTCTTTTCTTTCTTGTGGGATATGCAAACATGGATGAAAATGGTAGTAGCATTTCGGATTATAGAAGCAGGTTGGACAAGACTCTGGCATCACCTGACTTGACAAACCAAGAAATGGTTCATAGCCTTGTGAAGAGTCAGATTTTGCAAGCATTGGGTCCTGATCAAGGTTTGTTTTCTTACTAAATTTTACTAAGCTCCAATTTGTTTTGAGTTAGTTATTATGATTATGATGCTATAGAGTTTGTTTGTTCGACTTTGCAGAATACACAGACTTTGCGGTGGAAAGAAGAAGTAAAGAAGTTTTTAAGTTCCTCAATGACCTGAGGAGTGCTTCCAGAAACGATTCACACAGTGGATGGAAAGTATGACATTCATCATTTTTTTCCTATGTCTTTTTTTTATAATGCCAACAAGTGGGAACTTCTTCGAGTAGACTTGTATATATGATCTCTGTTGAATGTAGGTAAAGCAAGACACTGAAGAACTGCGTGTTATGTATCGACAAGGGCCAGAGGGAACACCCTTTCATACACTACTTGCTGAAGGTTATGTGGATGGGCCGGTTGATGTTTGTAAGCTTTTCTCATCAAATTTCTTTCAATAGTTTCTGAACTAGTGAACGAAGTTGCTAACTTCCTTTGGGCTACTACTCTCTCTGCTTTTGACAGGTCTACGCATATCGTGTGATTCTGACCTCTACAAGAACTGGTGAGGGAATAAGAATCTGATTGCATCAGTTTAGTTTTGTGGAACACAATGTGAGATCTTACGTTGTTCTTGATTTGTTTCTTAGCCATAAAGTAGATTCCATTAGTTAGTTTAAGAGAAAGACCACTTCGATTTCCTATGTTGAGTCAGGTTCAACACTTGATTAACATGTGCATGATTGGCCACCTAACTTTAGAAACAAAATTATTTTATTATTACACCAGGTGGCCTCAAATTGCAGTTCCTACTTTCAGAATCACTGCATCCGAGTGTGTGCAGAAAGTTATAGTGGGAGAGCAAATATCGATAGTGAGGTATGCTCGTTTAACTTGAAATCTCGAGTTCATGCTGCACTTGAGATGCTGACATGTATGTAATTGTATGGAAAGAAAGGATGAAGCTTTCATGGCCAATGTCAAGCAGAGAGGCTGTAGTACATTATTTTGCATTCGAGTACTTCCAAGATGATCTCGTCGTGGTGCTTATTGAGTCGGTAATCCACCATTTTCCCTCATTCCTGCTGAGATGTGGCTTTCTCTGTCATATATGAATCAGCACATTCTTTCAGATATCCGACTCAGAGGCCATAGACAGAAGCACCCACGGGTTCAGTCGAGATGGGATACCCGAAGCACAGGATGTTGTGAGGATGGACCTGTATGGGGGTTTTGCCTTAAAAAAAGTGACGGCAGATAGAAGCTTCTTTAGGCAAGCATTGTGTTGTCTGTCATTCTTGTAAGTTCAAGTGTTTGGCTTCATTTTTGTGATTTTCGGTGCAGGACGATAGCTAATCTGGATGTGAAACTGAGCTTCGTTCCTCCTGCATTTATCAATTTTTTGGCGAGGCAACTCATAGGTAGCGGTTTCAAGCTCTATAAAAAGGTTATTTCCATATCCATCCATCCATCCACACTCTTTTTCTTGAAACTGCTTGTGGCCAGCAAATAGAGCTTCATTTTGAGGATATCTTGTAGGAAGTTGTTTCTGCTAAAGACAACGTGAGATTTCAAGAGGGTTTAAGAGATCCACTATACGCTCGCGTGCGTGGGGCTCTTTATGGAGACTCCACATCTACAGACGTCATTCTTGAAGAACAAAGTAAAGCATTTCAAGACACTGGTGTTAATGAAGATGACAATGGGATTGCTGATTCTGAAGCCAATAAAACTCTCAATGAAATCGAGGAGAAAGGTTCAGACAGAAGTGAAGGATTAATGGATGAAGGTGCGCAGAAAGAGATCACAGAAGAGGTTAGGACAGACAAGATGGAAGTTAGTAATGTAAAAAGTAAGGTTAACATCAGTCCAGAAGTTGAGAGAGCTTTGGGGACTTTGGAGAAGGCCATATCCATGCTTCGGGAGTATAACATTAACCGTAACAAGGGCGATGATGCCATTCCCAGGGAAGCCGATGAAGTAAGAAACCCAACTCAGGCTTATGTGGATGTGGATGTGGAAGTGGAACCATCATCATCATCATCAAAACTGATTGTGCAAACTGTCTCTGACAATCATGGTTCAAGGTAAACTTCTTCTTTTCTAATCCTTTTTTGAAGACTAATTCAAGATTATGACTGCGTGAAAAACTCTGATTTCAGACGGTCCAACTGCAGTGTGAGAGAAAGCAAGATTGCACCGTATGAAGATGGTTTGGATCCCTCTCAGAATCAGATAAACGTTTCTGATAATAAAATGCTGTTTTCTGAAGCAAGTAATGTCAGCAGGGGGAAAAGTAAGAAATTGAGGCTTTGCTGCTTAGCTTTCTGAATGTTACAAGGCTAGATAGGGCCTAGTACTAGCAGTAGAGGGAAGTATATTCTTTTCCTTTAAATATTTCCTCCCAATTTATATACTGTATGTTGGAATTCCAATTCAGGAGTGTTTGGTTTAATTCTCCAGAACCATTATGAATATGAATTTGAAAATAGAGGGGATGAGTATGAATTTTAGGAATTTAAAAAAATATAAGGAATTTGAAATAATAAAAATGAAAAATAATTACAATAATTTAAAATATTTTTTCTTGGTTTTTTATAAGACTATAATATATTAGTAAAATTGTAATAATATATTTATAATATTAGAATAATATTGCAAAATTTAATTTAAATGTAATAATTGATATTATAATTATAATATTATTATATAGATTTTCAATTAGATTAGTATTTTTAATATATAAATATAATATTATAATTAATATAAATTGTAATAATAAAATTCTTATTTAATACAATCATAAACTTTTATATTATTTTAGATTTTTTAATTATTATCTTAATTATAAATTAATTCTGGTTTTAAAAAATAACAAATTAATATGAATTTTTATAAAATAAGAAAAAGATTTGGAATGGGATTAGGGAATGAAATATGAAACACACCAATTTGATGGGGAGTGGAGATACCAAAATATTTAGAAATTATTTGATTCCCTTTTAAATGAAACCAACCCAACAACTAATTCGTGAGTTTCGAATTTATTTCATTTCTTGATTCCGAAATTCACCAACCATCACTCCCCCATAACAAGATGTTTAAAAAACATAGAATGGATTATTGGTGTAGGATTTTAAATGAAATAGTCTTAATCATAATTTTTGCCAGAGCAGATCTGCACCGTTAAAATCCACATGTAAAATCGGCGCATTTGAATTTGAAATCATTAACGGTCACAATGAAAACTTGTAAAACCCAACTCTGCAGCAGCATCACTCGTCCACTCCATCTTCAATCATCAACAATTACAAATGCTAAATCGTAAATAGTTTCACCCAACCATCCTAATTTCTTCCCTCTCCCCAGTAGACAAATCCCGTTCCTCTCTCCAAAATGGCCTCTCTAACCCCCGGAATCCTCCTCAAACTCCTTCAGTCGATGAATTCCACCGCCAAAGTCACCGGCGACCACCGCAGCCCCCTCCTCCAGGTCATTGGAATCATGCCCGCCCTCTCCGCCGCCGACTCTCTGTGGCCGCACAACGGATTTTATGTCCAGCTCTCCGACTCTCTCAACTCCACTTATGTCTCTCTCTCCGACCGCGACACCGAACTCATCCTCAACAACCGCCTCCAATTAGGGCAGTTCGTCCACCTGGATCGCCTCCTCTTTGACGCCCCTCCAGTTCCCACTCCCGTCAACCTCCGCCCCGTCGCCGGCCGGCAACCCTTCATCGGGTCCCCTGAACCCCTGATTGCTCGGATCTCCCCTTCCAAGAAGGGTTTTGTGATTCAGCCGGTTTCAGACTCAGATCCCTCATCCGACCTCATTGCCGCCTTTCTGTCAAGGGCTGAAAAGGAGATGGAAGCGAGTGAGAAATACGCAGAGGGTAAGGGTGGAAGGCACGTCACTGCTCCCAAAGAGAATGTTAATGTCAATGTGGCTTCAGATTGTGGAGATAATTACAGTAATAGTAGAGCTGGATCAGATAAGATTTCTCACAAGTTTACATCTCCGGGAGCACTGAAGCAGAGGTCGGTATCATATGGGAGGAAAACCGTGGCGGTGGAGAGGGACCCGTCACCGGCTGCTAAGGCAGGGAAGAGATCCTCCTCCCCTGCTCCGTCAAAATGCGTGGTGCCCAGCCTCGCCGCGGCAAAGGAAGAAAATAGGAGGACATCAAGGGAGCCTGCGATAATTGTACCTTCTAGGTACCGGCAGCCATCACCGACTGCTGGAAGGCGGCAGGCGAGCCCAGTGGTGGCGAGGAGGATGTCTTTGTCCCCGGCACGACGGTTATCCGGTGGGCTTAGAGCATCACCAGCGGTGGAGTCCTCGGGTAGGAAGAAGATAGCTAATATTGCTGCAGGAATTTCTAAGGTCTCTGAAGCTCTGGTTGGGGGTGGGAAACCACCTACTCGGAAGAATTGGGATGATGGCCCAGCTTCAGGCGGCAGTGGCGGATCTTCTGAACCTAAGGAAAAGACGGGTGCTAAGAACAAGATCGATTTACAGGCTATCTTGAGGACTCAGGTTCACTTCTATCTATCATCTTAGGCATGACTACTATTCTAATGTGTTATGAATCTAATAATGTTGTTCTGTTTTTTCAGGCTGCTATATCCAGACGTCTAAGCGATGTACACGAAAATGATGAAAAATCTGAAACTCACGGGGAGAAACCAATTGGTGTGATCACCATCCATGAAAAGAAATGGACTGATGGCAGTGTTTCTCTGGATATGTTATCTTCGGGTCTTGCAAAACTTGGGAATGTAAGTGGAGATATAATAATGAAATCTTAAGTGGGAATCTGCTGATATTTAGTACTATTACATAATTCATGTTTGCAGTTTCAGAATTGAAATATGAACCTGTTAATGTGTTCTTGGACCCAGGATGCCATGCAGAGGAAAAGAACTACTTCACTGGCTGCTGCTGAAGCTTTAGAGGAGGCCATTGTGACAGAATCTGTTGTGAGAAACTTGAGGTACAATTCTCCATAAAACTGGATGGATGTGTTCTGTAGGTGTAATTGAACTCTAAGTCTTCTTACATGAAACTTATGGAAGATCAATTATTGCATTGGGATCATGTTCATATGACAGTTATTGGATGAAATTAAGTCAATCATACACGTTGAATATTCTTGCATATGGGGACTTAAGAAGAAGCAAGTTTCGAAAGAGAATCTCATACATCATTATTCTAAAGAGAAATATCATTTCTGCAAACATATTTACCTTTTGGAAATGTTCAAATTGCAGCATGTTTTCTGATGTAGTAGCAATGTCCAAGCCTGAAAATCCTCTACCTACAATTGACCAATTTATGTCCATTTACGAGGATGTCCTGAAATCAACAGCAGATGCCGAATTGATTTCTGGTAACCGCAGCTCATCAAGAACTACAGATCATTCTACATCTACAGAACAATCAAAATCTAGCTCGCTTTGGGTGGAAGCTGCTTTGGCCACAAACCTTGAGGTTGTCTCCCTCCTAACTAACGAAGAATTTGCTGGTTTATCAAAGGGTGACCGAAATTCAAAGAAAAAACACTCTTTAAATGAACCTGTAAAGATTCCCTCATCATCATCAGTAACTGGAACATGGACTCGAGGCGTGGGAATGAAAGAAACTGCAGAACTTGGAAAGAAGTTGCAGTCTGAGATGCAAATGTGGCTAGTGGGATTCGTTGAGGAGTCCCTTGATGCTGGTTTTCGAGTTTTCGGGAATTGCAATCCAACCAACGGAGGCCTCAACTCTGGGCCGATAGCAGCCATTTTGTCACAGCTAAAGCGAGTCAATGACTGGTTGGATCGCGTGGTTTGTAGACGAGACGAGGAGGTGATGGAAAAGACGGAGCGGCTGAAGCGAAAGATTTATGGGTTTGTGATTCAACATGTTGGTGCAACAGCTGAAGAAGATATGATTCCAGTGGCCTCAACTTGAGTCATTCAGTGCTGGGAAAATTCTTGTGTTTATGCTACACATAGCAAGAATATATGCCTTCGCTCTTATGAAAAATAATGTCACTTATTCCCCTCAACAATTTACTCTTTGTAAATTTTATTTGCAACTTTTTATATAAAATCTTATCATTTTTGTCAAAACTCAAATAGGAATCACTCAAGAATGGATGAGGATGGAAATTAAGGTGAAAGCCAATTATTGATGTGGGACATTAATATGTTAGCTACTTTGTGCATCTGCTTATCTTGATGATTCACATTACAATAAATAAATCCAAATTAAACAACGCATATATATATATATATATAGTTCTTGAATTCATTGCGTAAATCCATATCATATCCTTCTTTTCAATCTCATATTTAACCACGCATTAGTCCCATTTCCGTATTTTTAGGGAATTTTTTGCAGTGTAAAAGATGATTAAGAAATAAGTCATAATGGTTATTGGTTATGAGAATATGAATCCTATGCTTATTTATCTATAATTTATATACGTGTGTATTCAAATATATATAAATTTAGAATAAAAACTGTTGAGGTTCGATTTCACGAGAAATGGAGCCCTTGAGACTTTTACAAAACACAGCAAATAATAACGAGGAATAACGAAAATAAACAAGGTTTAAAGACAGGTATTAGATAAACGATGAGCGAAATAATGCGAATATGATTGTTACTAAAAAGGGAGAGAATCTGCGGAAAATTTGACAGAGTTACGGCTAAATTTTGCTATCAGAGAATGACCACAAAAAATGGGCCTCCTGCCCCTATTTATAGACAGGATAGGGGTAGGCAGGCAGCAGGTAACCCTACGCGTCGAGCTGCAACGGCTCGCCGCGAATATCGGACCGGTTGCGGGATTTTCGGAGGTAGTTAAGGCTCCAACGTTCGGGCGCCGCCAGTGAGCTAGGGTTTCTCTTCCTGGAGCGCCTCTATGTCGACCTGCTTGGCTCCTTAATACCGAGGCTCTCTGATCCTCGACGGCGAGGTCTTGACTTGGATGGATTTCAGCGCCTTGCTGGTCTAGGCGGGTCAGTCTTCCGGGTTGGACTTGTTTGCAAGGGCTGACTTGCGTATTGGGCCTGGGCTCGTGGGCCTGGTCCCAACAATAGCCCCTTTTGGTTGCAGGGTCTGTCCAGGACAGGCTGTGGAATCAAAACTTCGAGTTAGGACTCGATACAGAGTGCGGAAATTCGAGGCGTCCAAGAGACTATCCTCGGGCCCGGGAGATACTTTATGAGAGAGTAACTTCGTTAGGGAGTAGCCGGGATACTACTCCTGGTCAATACGAAGGTTCCGAGGGAGCGCAAGCGTATGACCGTGCGGGGAATACCGGGGTATTGCCCCGAGGGCTAAAGCGTGAGTCCGGGGGTCACGCGTTGTTAGAATCATTCCGGAGAACGTTCTCTTGCACGGAGCAGTGCTCCTATGCGTGCACTCTGTTTGGGCTCCGTAGAGCGTTAGCGGGGTGAGTTATGACGGACCGTGGGACACCTAGTGAGCTCCCGGGGGAGGTCTCGCATTCCCGCAGAGGGTGTCGATCGCGTTATAGTTCTCCCTGCTATGGGTTTGGTTGCCTTGAGTGTGGCTTATATGAGTCGAACCTGAGGGTCTTTAAGGGTCGATATCGACACTTGGTATCCATCGGTATCGGGGCTATGCCTTGGACGGTTTTTGATTTTTGCCGCCCAATGGATGGCATGATCGTAATTGCGTCAAACTCTGAGGGCATTTTTGGGGTAGGCGGACGGTTTCTCCTTTATATACGTACAGTTGGATTTCACTTCATCACTTTCATACTTTCGAACTCACTTTTTCTTCTACTTTTCCGATTTTTGCTGTTACGGCGGCGGTGGTCTCGATTTCTCCGGCGATTACTCCGGTGTCCTTGCTTTGATGACTACTTTGAACGTTAATAAGGTAAACTTCTCGATTCTTCGCGCCCTCCTCTTTCTTACTGCTTCATTCGTAACTTCCGCTTCTTACTTCTTGGGGTCGTCCGCGGGTTCCGTTGATTTGTGGGGTTTAATTAGTCGGGCGGCGTGTTTATTGGCATTGCGCTTGCCGATTGTGTATGCGATTCACGAATTGTCTTGTTGCATTGGTTTCTGAATGTTTGTCCGCCTGATTTTGGTTGCGTGTAACTTGGGTTTAGTGATATTGTCTCGCTCTTGTCCATTCGTGGGTTTCACAATGTTCCTGATTCACGTCGGAGTCCGTCTTCGCTTAATTGATCGTATCATGCATTTAAGTCGGAATGACGCCAAGACTTTGGATAGATCAGTGAATTGTTCCCTCTTTCGCGATTGTGCTCGTCCTGATTTTCCTTTTGTGTGTTATATGGTGTGCGGAGTAGTGTGTTTTGGTCGTGGTATTTTTGCATGAATGATTGTATGCATGGTGTGTCCGGTTTGGGTGAGCGGTGTGCTTCGACTTTTGTTTGGATTGGTTTAACCCTTGAGGTCTTTTCCCATTCGCTTGTTTGCGTGCGTGCGTGCGTTTGGTTTTCATTTTCTTTGTTTCGAGGGGGACCTCCGTTTTTCCTTTCCAATTTTGGGTGTCTGTGCTTTCTGGAGTGGTTTCAGTTATAAGGCTTCGATGGCGTCAGTTGAGATCATCATGGAACCGTCCTCGTCTTTTGGTTCGACGGAGGTCCGTATCGTGCAGTCACCCGGGCATGAGGCTGCGTCCTCGGGTAACGAAGGGGGGCGGTTCGAGCATGATCAGCCTGTAATGGATCTCGACCCGAGGAGGTGTCCGAGCACGAAGAGATGGAACATGATGGAGACGAGGAGGATGAGGAAAGTGAGAAAAGCGAGGACTCTTTTCAACCGATAGAAAGGGATATGTCTTTTGTTAAGAAAGACCAGGTGAACCCTGACGATCCGGTTCGACAATCAGTCTCCATCGCCACGGAGGATGCTGTGACGCGGTATTCGGCTGGGGTCGCATGCCATAGGATGAAATACACCCTTCCCTCGCCGACGGATAGATGTTGCAGCCCCCAACGGGTCGACGAGGTGGCCTTTTTCCTGCCAGTCATAAAGTATGGCATCGCCTTTCCCCCGCACGCCTTTTTCAGTGCGGTGTTACTTTCTTATGGGCTGGCTCCGTTTCAACTAGCCCCCATAAGTTGGTGCCATATGCTCGGCACGCTCCTTGTATTTTTTGACGCGGGGCTCGGTATACCGACGCTTAGGGAGTGGCATTTTTTGTACCGCCTCGCCAGGTACGAGGCGGGATACTTCTTCTTCTCGAAGAGGGATTATTTGATTGAGCCGATGATTACCAAGTGCGCGCAGAATACTCCTCGGTGGAAGAACTACTGGATATGGGCCACGATGAGTCATACTGAGCCAGAGTTTCTGTCTGAGGGCGGGGTTCCTATGAGTTGCGGCATTTCCTGAAGTGTGCTCTTCGATTTCTAGTTGCTCGGTTGCTGATATCTCATCTTTTGTTTTGCAGGATACAAACAACCGGTTCCTACCACCGAAGAAAGCGAGCGTGTGAACATAGCTTTTTCGCGAAAGAACCGTGAATTTAACTCGGTTCGTGGCAAAAGGTCTGTCGGTGCAGAATATTGGACTAACAAGGAGGGCAAGAAAGAGCTGTTGCCTGCCGACATGGCTGGATTCAGTCCCAACGATCTTCTGGCGGCAATGCATGCCCAAAAGAGGGACAGGGAGGTGAACTCTTAGGGCCGACCGAGGAGCAACCTCCCGCGAAGAAGCAGGCGACAGCGGCTGCTCGCATCCATACGGCTGCCCGTACTGGGGACGCCTCCAGTTCGGGGCCCGCTGCCCGACCGACCGAAGTGGCCATTCCGAACCGCCCTCCAGCTGTTCCTGTCCCTCCGACCCGTACGTCCCCACCTCCGAAGCGAGGCGACAGGAGGACGAGGAAACAGGTCGCTGAGGGGGACGACTCCCGAGCCCGGTCAACCTCTTCGGAGCAAAGGGGTTTAGAAGTTGTATTGGCTGGTTCGGGCGCGGCTGCCGACATTTCCACTTCGACGTCTGCCTACGCCATCCATGTGAAGAGGATGCTGGATGGTGAGGTCAAGGTCGACGACTTCGACAGCGCCTACGCGCGGGATTTCTTTCTGATGGAAGAGAAACTTCAGGCGGTAACACTCCGAGCTTCTGCCTTGATTTATTTCTTTGCTTTTAGTTCTGTCTAAGTTTTGCCTTGGTGCAGACCACTCGGGAATTCGCTATTTATGGCGAGAAACTCGTGAAGTCCCTTGATTCGGCCAGCCTCGGGATCAGCCAATCGCGGAAGGAGCTTGAGGGCGAGAGAAAGAAAAGGAGGGACCTTGCTGACAAACTTACGCAGGTCTCCTCCGAGCTGCAGGAGGAACGGCTTAGAGGCGAGGAGTGGCGTAGGAAGTATGACGATCTGAAAAAGGATCGTGCCACTCTGTCGACCCGTTGCAAAGTCCTCGAAGGCGAGTTGAAGGGGGCCATGGATGAATTTGAGGTCAAGTTCGGGAAGAAGGAGGAGGAGTTGGAAGCCTTCAAGGTTCGGTTTCGAAAGGGACAGGAGGAGAGGGTGGCTGAGCAGAGGAAGCATGAGGCTGAAGTCGAGGCGTTGAAGGGGGGAACTGGGGTCGACATGGAACTTTTGGTGGCGAATCCCTCCTTCAAGTCGACCTTCGACCTTCTGGTGAAGATGGTGACTGGCTCGATCTGCAGCCTCGTCGGGCGGAGGTGTCCGGGATTTGATCTTGATAATATCACTCGCCCTCCGACCCCTCCGCCGGTTAATACCGAGTCTGGGGCTGTTGAGACCGAACCGCTTGTGGTGACTGAGGTGCAGGTTGGCGATGTCGGTGCCACGCGGAGCCTCGAGGAAAAGGAGGCCGAAAGCTTCTTGAATGTCGAAGTCGCAGAAGATGTTCAGAAGAGTGCCGTCGAAGATGGAGCTGAGGCCTGACTCTTCCTTCTTCCCTCTTACTGTAGAAATCTGTTTCTTTGAACCGCTGTTGCTTTTGTATTTGGATCTCTAGTATTTGTTTTGAACTGTAGATGATTTCCATGTTTGTTATTTCGCCCCTTTATGCTTCCTTATTCCGTGTTGGCTATTTATTTTATTAAGTAAAGAGGTCGATGTCGGGGATCGGAGAGACTCGCACACGATCCCTTTGATCCCTCGATGTGGACCCATATGCTGATTCAATTGCACGTTGGTGCTCGCGTGTTTTCTCACCTTCGTACTCATTTGTCAATTTCGTCTCACTCCGTTGGTCGGGCGGGTCGGTACGGAGGTGCTCGGTGTCGATTAACTGAGCACGTCGGTGCCAACCCATGGACCTGACTGTGAATCATCGCCCCTCCGACGCTCAAGTTAGTAAAGGTGTTGTCGATAAATAAGGAGAATTGAAAAGAGAAAATGGGAAGAAAGCGCGCGTATCTGTAGACTAGTGATAGTATTTTTTCAAATGTTTGATGTTCCAGCTGTTTTGTACCCTTCCTCCATCTGGTGTCTCGAGTTGGTAAGCCCCGTGCCCTACTACTTTATACACCTTGTAGGGACCTTCCCAGTTTGGGGCCAACTTTCCCGCTCCGGTCTCTCTCGTATTTTGGAACACCCTCCTCAGGACTAAGTCTCCCTCTTGGAAGCTCCTTAGCTTCAGCTTCTTGTTGTAGAACCTCTCTACTTGAAGCCGTCGCCGGGAAGCCCTGGTTGTTGCGTCCTCCCGTATCTCGTCTATAAGTTCTAGGTTCTTCTGGAGTAGATCTAGGTTCTCTGCTTCATCTGCAAATTCTACCCTTGGGCTGTGGGCGATGATCTCGACGGGCGCCACGGCCTCGACCCCGTATGCGAGTGAGAATGGGGTGGCGCCAGTAGCGGTCCTCAGAGTTGTCCGGTAGGACCAAAGTACTGCGGGGAGTTCCTCTACCCACCTAGATCCATGTGGGTTTAACTTCTTTTTCAGTGTTGCCATCACTGTCTTGTTGGTCGATTCTGCTAAACCGTTCGCTTCGGGATATCTGGGTGTTGAGAACACTAGCTTTATTCCGTACGTGTCGCAGAAGGTTTGCATCCTTTCGCTGGCGAACTGCTGCCCGTTATCTGTGCGTATCTCTTTTGGGATTCCGAAGCAACACAAAACGTGTTTCCAAAGGAACTTGATGACCTCTAAATCACGGGTCTTTCCAAGGGCCTCGCCTTCTACCCACTTAGTGAAGTAGTTCGTTACCATAAGGATATGGTCCTTTTGGCCGGTTCCCTTCGGCAGGGGGCCTACTAGATCCATTCCCCATATCATGAACGGCCACGGGGTGATTGAAGCGTGGAGAGGCTCTACGCTCTTGTGGGTGGAAGCCTCAAAACGTTGGCAGCTATCGCACCTCTTAACGTGGTCGATTGCATCTTGCTTCAGAGTGGGCCAGTAGAAACCAGCCGAAATTATTCTATGGGACAGTGACCGAGCCCCGGCGTGGTTCCTGCAGTTACCCTCGTGTACTTCGGTGAGAATCCTTTCTGTCTCGGGAGAGGCGATACACCTGAGGAAAGGCCCTTCAAATGAAAGCCTATATAACTCACTATTAACGAGGGTGTAGCGAGCGGCTGCCCTTTCGATTTTTGCCACGTCATTGTTGTTGCCAGTTGGAGGTTCCCCGGCTAGGTATCGAGTGATAGGGACCCTCCAATCACTTCCGTCCTGGGCGACGGGTGCGACATCGTTTTGGGCGGAGACGGATGGTGCTAGCAACCAGACCTCGGGGATTGGCCGGGTACTTTGAGAAGAGCTGGCAGAGGCCAAGCTTGCCAGAGCGTCTGCTCGGGCGTTTGATTCCCAGGGGATGTGACGGAGGTCCCATTCCCCTATCTTTCCTTTGAGTCTCTCGATAACTGAGTGGTACAACTTCAGGCGTTCCTCCTTCACAGCGTAAGTACCATCTAGTTGGTTAACTACTAGTTGGGAGTCGCTTTCGGCGCGTATTCTGCGAGCCCCGAGTTCTAGGGCTAGCTGTATACCTTGGATGAGCGCCTCATATTCGGCCTCGTTGTTTGTTGCTGGGAAATTGAGCCGAATAGCTCGTTCGTAGTTTTCTCCGTGCGGGTCCGTAAGGACCACTCCCGCCCCGTTGCCGTGCACGTTGCTAGCTCCGTCAATTTTTAAGGACCATGTGCCGGCGTCGTCGTCGGCCTTCGTCATGTGAGCTACCTCATGTTCTGCTCTTAGCTGCAGGTTCGTGGAGAAATCTGCAACGAAGTCGGCCAACACTTGCGACTTGATGGAAGTCCTTGGCTCGTACCGGATCTCGTAACCTCCTACCTCGACGGCCCACTTGAGCAGACGCCCGGACAGGTCCGTCTTTGACAGTACGACTTTTATAGGGTAAGCCGTGATTACCTTGATGGTGTGTGCCTCGAAGTAGGGCCGTAATTTTCTTGTGGCATTCACGAGTGCTAGGGCGAGTTTCTCCAGAGCGGTGTATCGAGTTTCTGCATCCAGCAGGGACTTACTGGCGTAGTGTGATAGCGCGTTTCGCAATGCGCTAAAACTGCAAGTGTACAGACCACTGCAGAGGGCAAGTAATAA
>JAPKLW010006866.1:0-16353 GCA_026898455.1 Plectranthus barbatus
ATCCAATTGGGGAAGATTCCATTCTCTACTTGTCAATTGTAATGGATGTATTTGATTTCAACTTTGTATTGTTACAATTGAGAGGTATGATGTTCTAATTCAATTTGGATGTTGATTTGAACAAGGATGCATGAAGATTAGGTTTGATAATTGTTTGTTTACTTTCCTTTGAGAGCTTGAATTGCACTAGAACTTGTTCCTTACCTCTTAGGTGTAGGTAATAGCCAACTTAGGAGGTAGTTGACGTGAACGCTGCAGCCAACACGCGGGCAAAATCATCGTGAATAGTGTAGATTCATACGATTTTAGTTCCAATCCATGTGCGGTGCTAGGTCGTAGGGCAATAATTGACAATCTATTTGGAGTGGTCTAGGGCTTAATAACGTGACTGTTTGCAAGTCTTAGCATCATCAACCGTTAGCTCGCCGTGACAAGGGGTTGACGAGTGTAGGGTCGATTGCTCAATCTCCTAGGGATTAAAATGTGTTTACATCAATGATTAACCTAATTGGATTGCATCTACGTTCATTTCAACATCCTATCTACATAATTCGAGTATTTGTTTGTCTTGGTTTACCGATTGTGGAAAGAATTGATTGAAAGTTGATTGTTGGTTTAATTGATTGTTTAGTATATGATGTTAGCATAGATTGAAATTGATTGCCTAGTTGATAGAAACTACTCAATGATTCTATTTTGCCTAGCTAAAAGACTTTGTTATAGTATCTCGGTATTCTAGCGGGCGAAGGGAAGAAGGACCTGGATTTGACAAATTTTATTCTTGTGTAGCTAGGAGTTTAATTTGATTGAACTTTTAGCCGCATCAATATATCATACTAATTTTAGTTAACGAACTTGCTCACATATTGATTATTATAATCTCAAATTTAGTGCATTTAATAAATAAGTTTTTCTCGAATCGAGATGTGCATAACTCATGAATAGCTTATTTTGTTCAAAGTCCAAACCAAATTATGTAAGTTTTGTATATAAAAAAAAGATTGATTGTTACACATGCACCCTTCAATAATATTGTGTGTGTTAGGTAAAAGTTCAAAAACAAAGCCTCAATCACAATCAATCATTATATTTTATGAATTACTGTGTGTCGAATCAAATATAAGGGCCAATTAGATCTTTCAGAACTGGTTAGAATAATTCATCTTTATAACTTTGTATAGGTTAATTAAGTTGTAATAATATATGAATTATCTCTCAATATGAAACCAGGCTGGAACTGACTCAGCCAATTACGTAGATAGGCAGACGCTCAAGATTGTGAAACTGAGAAAGAGTCAGTTATGAAGTCCTCAGAAGAATAGACTTTACAACTCATAAAGATATGTTCTAATCCAAGAACTGAGTGCAAAGATAACTAATAAAAGAGCCAGTCTTACAAGAAGTACACACGCATAAAAGGACTGAAAAGTTGCAAACATCAGAAAATGTGTACAACGGCTAGAAGACAAGGCGCATTTAAAATGCTTGACAAAACCTATAAATGCTAGAAATGAGTATAAATTATACGATGTGTTAATTTTATGGAGTTCACATTCATCGTGATTAGTTTCTGCTACTATTTTCAGCCAGTTCTTAAGTGTTTCTAGGCACGAGACTCTTAGCATCTTAGCTAGAGTCATTCCGGAGTTCGTACTCTCTAAACTAGAGTTAAATCGGAGACAAATTTTTGAACTCCTTTCAGAAACTAATGTTTACTTCTAAACCACCAATATTGTCATCAACGTTATGTGAGGAACTCAAACTTACCCATGGTAGTTGGCGATGCCTAGCGGTGCGTTCATGGTGAAGTTGCATCACCTGAATAGAGTAGCTACAAAATGGACTAGTTGGGTGCACATACAACTTGAGGACATAGGAGCTTCCCGCGATTGCTACAAACCATTTACATCACCTTGTAAATATGTTCTAATGATTTTCGATCCATCTAGCAATCGAAGAGTAGACGTATGATCATTGGCATCCGAACCACTATAAATATCTTATCTCCTTTTACTTCTTTATGTTATTTACTTGCTCGCATATTTGAAGCCAAATAACCGATAAATTATTGGTGTATATTTTGAATTTTCTCAAGTAGTTTTTGAGCACTAACTGACTTTAGGGAGTCAGTTGGGCCACATTACGCATATAAGACTTTCGTTGCGTACTAACTAGTAATTTGGGACCCAACACATGGTACTAGAGCATTTAGTCTAAGTGAATGATCAAGTGGACCAGATCCATTTTTGCGCATTTTGCAGAGTTTTGTAATTTACAGATTTCGCTATGAGCAAAACAAAAATAGCAGTGATCCTACAAAATCAGAAGCGAAAAGACATATCCATAACTAAGAAAGCCAATTCTAAGAGGGAAGACAAGACGATGCTAGTTGCTAACACTCAAATGAGAACAACAGAGAAACCATTAACCCTATAAACGATGAGGTAACACGTATGTTACCAACCATGCGTTGCACAATGAAAGAAATTCAGAGTTGTATTACTTTGACTTTGGTGAACTCTCCTTAAAAGAAATTCAAAAGAAATTGCCACATTTCATGCTATGAAAAATGTTTTACACAATGAAAACATCACATTAAGGGATCAATTTGTAAAGCTAACTTATGAGAACTAAAAGTCTCAGTCTCTTAATGACGAACTTTTGAAACTCAAAGCTGAATACTTGACCTTGCTAAAAAATTTGAAACACTGTCAATCAAGCATGAAGCTTTGAAAGAGAAATCTATTGAGAAGGAGAAAAAAATTAAAATATTTCAAAAGCTCAATATCATGAAAGGACATTGTTTTGAAAATCATTTTGAGTAGAAAAACACCAATTTTAAAAAGCGAGACTAGTAAAAAGAAAATTTTTACCCAAAAAAAACTACGAGCTCTCAATATTTTCAAGTGATCCAACGAACATCTGATATTCAACCACTCAAACAGAATATCAAAATTGTTTCTAAACCAGTTTATCTTCCAAACCAGACCAAACAACCAAATTTTGTTGCAATGAAGTCAAGTACACATCCTAGTCGTAGGGTTAACGACTGGAGGTCTGTCAACTTTGTCTATGACAACTACAGACTATTACCCAATGGTGAACAATCATAATGGATGTCTAACCCTACACAATTATCACGTCAATTCAAAAATGAACAATAACTACCATAATGAAAACGCTTCATACTTTTGTCAAGGAAGATTTCCAAGGAAGTCAAGTACTACTGTTTAAAGTAGACCGAGACGTAGATGCCGAGATTTTGTCAAGAAACCAATTTATAGACAAAATGTTCACACACCCACACCTTTTAGTCTTCAGGACCACGATAGATTTAATTATGTTAAAAGGAAAAGGAGCTACCAAAGAAGAAAATATTGAGCTCAAAATTTTTAAAGCTTAGATTCCGAAAGGACTTTCTTGGATGAATCATAAAGGACCCGCAATTAGTTGGGTACCTTGTGTGTAGTGATGGGCTCATATTTTCATTCATTTTTGGTTTGATTATTTAGTTATTTTATGTAAGTTCAGTTTATTTTAATTATTTTTGTTGCATGAGTCTGTTTAGAGGGGCATTATGCTGTTGGTGCTAGGTTTTTTATATTTTCAGGTAATTACAAGTGAACAAAGTACAAAAGGTCCAGGGTTCCGAAGAAAAACTCTCTATTTTGACCGATGTCACAGATTCAGATCAATGCGAGAAAAGTTGTCCACGTCGACTGATGTGGAGTGTGTCGGTTAACGCAGGTTGAGGTGCGCAACTCGATTGATTTTAGTCACTTAACCATACTTCCATACCTTTCACAAAAAGACTACCTTACAACCAAATGTAATATCTTTTCTGATTCTAGATCTTCTGTGCACATTTACGCAGTTGAAAAAGTAGAATATCTGCAAGCTTATGGTAGAACTAAATCATACATGATGAGTGCATACACATTAAACCCTTAAACACTTGAGTGATGAGCGAAATACTTCCTGCAAGGTTCTTCCAGAGTTACTAATTGTGTGACTTAATTTAAATTGCTTGTGTTTTGTGGATATTTCATACTTTGATTGTGATGAATCTTGATAAGAATTGCACATTTTGATTACATGATCATGAGATTTAATATTTTCTTTTGATTGAGGACTATCAAATATTCAAGTTTGGGGGATTGATTAGTTAATATTTTCACTAATTTTTTGTTCAATTATTAGTTGTTTTCAATAAGTTTTAGTTTATTTTCTCGAAAGGTGGGGGAGATGGGAGCCATAGCGACTATAGAGGTATTGAGGGGAAGATTCGTGGACCTATTTGCCTGCGAATCAGGCAGAGATTCAGATTCGGAGTATAAATCCGACACTATTTAAGTTGTCTATCTTCTTCTTAAACTCAAATATTTGTTGCAATCCGTTCACAATCGTTCTTGAAAATTATATTGGGGTTTGTGAGAGAGAAGGTGATGTTGGGGTTGTAGGAACTGAGTCTACAATAGGCGATGCGAATCACCATTTATTTCTTAGCCCCAAATTCGATTTATGGAATATCAAAATAAATTCCATGACAAACAGTAAATGCCCTATGCACGCTCCTATTTAATTTAATTCGTAGATTCAAAGGAATACCTCAACTCCTTCAGATTGAATAATGGCAGTAGATGGTTGATGGTGTTCCTACAGATCTGTTCCTTTGCTCGATCCAAAAATCTGGTGAGGATGCACTATTGGATTGAAACTGCACTAGAGGAACTCAATTTCTCATTTCCCTCTCTACTGCAGTCGGTCGCCCACTCTCTCACTCTCTCTAGGGTTTTAGTTTTGTGAGACTGTAAACTTATGTGGGAATTATAGAACTGATCTATTTATAGATCCTAAGATTGGGCCATTAAGGTTTAATAAACCCTAATGGGCTCAGAGCATTATTAGGCCAGACCAGGGATCAAATGCAAATAATAAAGTGAGCCTCCTATTAATTAATTTTATGTTCAACCCAAATCATAATTAATTAACAAACATTAATTCATGCCACCATAGAATTAATGTTGACCTATCCCTTTATTACCACGTTATTAGGAACGAGTTGCATTGACTTGGTTAATCCCCATATTTAAGGTTTCAAACATTCATTAATTAATTCAGCATATGACAATTAGTTGCAATTAATTAATCTATCATTATTCCTGAGTAGTACCACTCAACCCTTATCGCTTATGCTTAAACCAAAGATTCAACCTGCAGGACTTAGCATAACGAACCTCGTGAGCTTCCCAGGGAATGTCACCATCCTGAAACAGATATGGTTATCTAAATCCAGCCTAACGAAACCCCACACAAACTGTCATCACCCAAGATGCAGATATATGAGTACATGTAAGACTCTTCACCATAGCAAGTCAAAGTGACAGTCAATCCACGTGTGCCCCTCAACCTTCAATAGACTTTAGATCTGACCAAGTTACCGAGATCTTTACTCATTCATATGTCAAGTAGAATGGTTCATCTCACCATTGATCCTATCAATACATTGAGATGTACTGGTCACACAAAGCAGTCAAGATAAACCACTTATGAAACTTGTGTGCCGCAGCCTAAACCAATAGCCAAGCCAGGAAGTGTCTCAGCTGTGATAACTGTTTGTATCTTGCTAGGTCGAACGATCTATATGATCTTTTGTGATCTCTTACGCACCGTATGATCTCCCTATCGATGAGATAACTGGATGTGTTTGTTCGCATCGTATGATTGTTAATTCAGACATGGGTTGTTTATTGCAAGTCTTTAATGATTTATGGTATATCAAACATATCATTTCCCAATATTTCAATCATAATACTTTTATGTATACAATTCCAACAATCTCCCACTTATACTCAAAGCATTATACCATTACTTTCCAGAGTATAACATGTGTCTATTCTAATCTAGCCATTACATTTGGTCACTAGGTGGCCGGCTTCATCCTCAATCCTAGGCTACAAACATGACCCTCGTATTCCTTTTGTGGTAAGCCCTTTGTAAATGGATCTTGTGTGGTACTTTCTCTGTATGTGCTTTGATGCCTTGTGAGTTCTTGGTTCCTTAGAGTTTGCTACTGCACCAGTATTATCACAATATATTGTGATAGTCTTGGGCAAACTCAGAACAATATCTAACTCTTAGAGGTAGTTCCGAAGCTATCCTGCTTCTTTAAAAGCCTCTGAAGCTGCCACATACTCAACTTCCATGGTGGAGTCCGCGATACACTTCTATTTTGCACTCCTCCATGATACAGCTCCACCTCCCAAGGTGAACACGTAACCCGAGGTTGATCTCTTCTCATCTCGGTTCGCCTGGAAATTTGAATCCGTACAACCTATAGGGCACAAATTCTCACACTAATAAACGAGACAATAGTCTCGAGTTCTTTTCAGATATTTGAGAATATGTTTGACAGCAATCCAGTGCGCCTATCCAGGGTTAGACTGATATCTGGCCACCATGCCCACGATATAACATATATCGAGCCTCGTAGATAGCATCACATACATGAGACTTCCCACTCCTAAAGTGTATGGTACTTTAGCCATCTCATCCATCTCCTCTTCTGTTGCAGGGCATTGTGCCTTAGACAGAGGAACACCATGTTTGAAATGTAGCAATTATTTCTTAGCGTTTTGCATGCTAAAGCGAGCAATTACAGTGTCAATATAAGCGGTCTGAGACAAGCTTAACATCCTCTTCTAGCGATCACGCAAGACTTTAATTCCAAGGATGTATCCAACGTCTCCTAGGTCCTTCATTTAAAATTGTTTGGATAACCATCTTGTTGGTCCCAGATCAGAGTATGTATAAAGTGCAACGGAAGTATTAAAACAGTTAAATACACTCTAATTGTTGAGCAGTTCAATTTCTTATCAACTCAATTTTTATGAGACAGTTTTTAAGAAACGCAGTTTGTCTTATCCAGTAGTTTAGATTAACAGCTTTACAGTTGAAGCAGTTAACAATTATACACTTCAACACTTCAAGACAAGTGTTGAAGGTTTCAAGATATAGTTGAAAAATGTAAGGTGAGCAAAGTAAATAAAACTGTAAACGACACATGATATTTTTAGTGGTTCGGAGTCTTAAGTCCTACGTCCACTCTTCAGTTATCTGATCTAGAAATTCACTAAGTTATGAAGATACAGTCCTCACGATCTATAGCCAGTTTCCGTAGAAACCTTCGTCCACAACACAATGGATCACTCGCCCAGGTGGTTGTACTTCACTCCTTCTTCAGTTCGTCGAAGGTTCTGCGTCTTCTCTGTGAACTGACAGTCGTCGAAGATGGACTGAGGAAAAACCTCCCTTTTCCTTCTTCGCTAGAATGGATGGTTGAGTTCTTCCCAGAACGTACACTGGTTGGCAGTTGCCCGTAATAACCTTCTCTTCCTTTGCAAGAGCAGATTGCTATGTTCTTACTCTGAAAGCAAGAACACCAAGTTGGTAGATTAAGTCAGCAGACTTAATCCTCGTGTACCCAAGGTCACACGGTGAATCTCAAAGGATATTTTAAGCAATAAATGCCTCGTGTTCAATAAATGAACCACAGTATAAATGCCTTCTCACTTGAGAGCGTTTAATGCTTGAGCTTTAATTTCAGTAGAGAGGCTTGAGTAAATGTGTCGAAGATTCAAGGATGCAAATGTTTTTCTATCTCTGTTGTTCCTGCTATTTATAGGTTGGAAACCAGAAAATAGCCGGTAGAGACATTTTGAAGGATGTCTAATCATAGTCCATCCTTCTCTGAAAAAGTCTCCTTCTTCTTTGCTTTTTCTGCTACACTGTCCTATTTTGCAGGGCAGTTTGTACTTGATGTGTACTACAACAAATAAGGTAATAGATGACGCAATATAGACAACACGAATTTTATTCGTGTTGTCTATATCCTAATAGACAACGCGGAAGCTAAGTTCATCTATTTTATGGGCGCTGATAGACGACGCGGTGGAACGCGTCGTCTATATGGGAATAGACGATGCGAATATTTCGCGTTGTCTATACCCATATAGACGACGCATTCCACCGCGTCGTCTTTGTTATTGTATTTTCCTATGTATTAATTATATGTGCAGCTGGATGACGCTAATTTTTGCGTCGTGTATATGGAAATAGACGACGCGATAATACAACGCCGTCTATTTCCATATACACGACGCGAAAATAAGTGTTGTCTATATTATTCCACTTTTTTTTTTTTTTTTTGGAGCAAAACCACTCTTTAAGTAAATAGGATTTTTTTTAAAGGGGAAGTAATAATAGGAATTTAAAATTATAATAAGGGGAAGTAATAAATAGGAATTATAATAAGGGGAAGTAATAATAGTAATAATAAGGGGAAGTAATAATAGGAATTTAAAAAACATAATTACGTTTTTTCCAATTGCACAAAAATTAAGTAAATAGGATATTTTTTTTTGCAAATCCAACTTGTAGATCGAAATCGCACAAATCTTACGCAGCCCTCTTCGCTTAACCTCATTGTCGCCGACTGCGCGTTCATCCCTGCCGGAGTGCCGCCGTTGTCGACGCCTCTCATTGGCGACGTCGTAAACCCTATTCCCTTCCCCTGTCCGCCGACCACCGTAGTATCTCCTGCCCCGCCGCCTGTCGTCGTATCTCCCATCCCCGCCACCTGCCGTCGTATCCCCTTCCCAGCGCCCGATGTCATGTCTACCTGCGTCGCTGTTTGCTCGCCGCTGTATCTCCCTCCCACCGTCGACGCTTCTGCCTGCAACCCCACCTCTACCATTGACCTTCTCACTGCCCCGTTGTTTCTCCGTGCGAAGGCGCCTCTCCACCGGCCATTCTCCCTGCCTCGTCGCTATTTCCCCGCTGATGAGTTGCATTCTCCCTGCGAAGGTGCCGCACCGCCGGCCAATCTCCCTGCACCGCCGGCTAATCTTGCTGTCTCCCTTCTCTGCTTGGGTTGAGTCTCCCTGCCTGCCTCGTTGCTGAGTTTCCATCGGGTAAATATCACATAAATTTTCATCTTGATTAAATTACATTCATCCCTGCAAACCATTATGTCTTGTATCTGCAAGTCATATTATGATCTTATCCATTCCATTTTGTAGTTTATTTGATCGTTTTCGTCCCCTTATGCCAGCAGCCCCCTTTTCAATTTGCAGAAAATTTAGAGGTAATAAGCTCTTTGCATGTTTCATTTGGTTAATTGTGTCTGTAAATTATATGATCATGGCTTCTTCCATGCTTTCAATTGCTGAGACCTTCCCTTATAAAAATATCATAATCTTCTTTTTTTTTCTTAGTAGATTTTAAGAAGTCAGGGAAGGAAGGAATAATCGATTTAAAAAATGTCATATGAAATTTAAACAAATAAAATCTCCACATACATGTTTTTGAAAAGATATAGGTATATTGGCAATTCTATGAATTCACACAGCCACTTAAAATCTTTTTGGACACCATATAAATTTGTGCATCTTCAATTACGTGAATGACGCTAAATTTTTATTTTTAATTTTGTTTTTTTTTTTTTGGTATTTTTGTGATTCAAATGATAGTTGGTTATAGAAGTGTTGTCATGTGTGAGTCTTAAAAAATTCATAGAGTTACATGGACTTGGAATGCGTGATGACTCATAATTTTGAATAAAATTTCTACTATATTTTAATATGTTTTGTTAGATATAGTAGGGCAATCAAATGATTCGTCAACTTCAAAATTAAATAACAAATGGGAATCAATGGGAGATAGAAGAAAATCTGGAATCGCAATCATCAAGGACAATTGTTTAAGATGACCCCATATGTTTTTTATTAATTAATTAATGTAGGTAGGTATAGTCGAATACAATGCCAACTTTTATTTCTTCATCCATAAATCTTAATTCATAAATAATTACGTAATAAATTCAATCTTGTATTATAAATATCTTACTCCAACTCCAAGTATGCAAATTTCTGCAGGAGTGAATCTAGACCTTGAGGTTTGGGGGAGCTCGATCAAACAATTGTCTGCCCACTCATTTT
This sequence comes from Plectranthus barbatus, assembly GCA_026898455.1. NCBI lineage: Eukaryota > Viridiplantae > Streptophyta > Magnoliopsida > Lamiales > Lamiaceae > Plectranthus > Plectranthus barbatus. The sequence goes on from JAPKLW010006866.1 coordinate 9,999, forward strand.
TTTATTCCATATTGTTTGTTTCCAGATGCTGCATTTTGTAGTGCCAAATTTACTGCTAAAACATATTGTTTGTTTTCACTTCGGATATATAGAAGTAAAAAGAGGGGTACATTATTTAAATGAGGAAGAATCACATCAATATAAATTATGTGCTTAAGGATTAGTTTTCACTTTTCAAGGTTAGGAATAGTTGGCGCCATAATTTATTATAAAATCATCGAACCATGAAACAATGTATTACATTACTTACTACCCAATATATGTTTTTATAGTGCTTACACACAACTGCAAATGACAATACAAGTACCTAATTATGAGATGATCTCCACTACTTGATAAAAAATCTTGTGTGATTCATTTCCACTGGGAAAATAGCAATCCATTGTTTTTCTAGTTCCATTAACCAGTTAGCAGAAAATCAAACTATATATTAATATATTTGTAATTTAATAATTAATTATTAATTGTAAAGTATAAACCCTAACAGAAGATACTTAATTGTAATTTAATATTATCTTCACTCCAACAAATTGTGAAGATATATTGTTATATATATGTAAAGTAGTGGTAACGGAAACCGTTACACCGTGGTGTAAAACACCAATTTATCTAAGACGTGTGATATTAGAGTAATACTAAAGTATATAACACGGGAGAATTCCGTGAACTACGAAGGATAACCTTAATTATTATATGTATTGTAATGGAAACCGTTACAGCGTGGTGTGAAACACCAATATACTTTATTATTAATTTAGTAATATGATACTACCTCCGTCCCGCGCTATTAGTCCCATATGGTTTCGGCACATGAATCAATGTTTGTGAGTGTAGTGGAATTAATATTTTATTGATGAGTGTGAAAAGTTTGCCATTTTAGGAAATGAGACTAATAGAGTGGGACAGACCAAAAAGGCAAATGAGACTAATAGAGTGGGACGGAGGGAGTACATATTTAGCATGACTTTATTACTTATTTTGAAAGAATTGTTAATCTCCTAGCATTATATAAAATTATGAGAGTCTAAACTAATATTGTATATCACAAATCTATTTTTTTAACATCCACTTTTATTTGTTGTCTTGACAAATTAATTATAAATGAACTATATACTAAAGTTTTAGTGCTTAAAATGTTATGAGAGTCTAAATTAAATGACAACTCTATATCAGGTGTGAAACTATAATATGGCAGGAATGAATAAGAGGTGGATGTCAAAAAGTAGATTATCAAAGGAGTATGAGGATGGAATCAATTCTTTCGTGAATTTTGCTATTGCGAACGGTAAAGATCCGAATGATATGTGGTGTCCATGTGCTAAGTGTGGAAATCTTCGAAAAAAGAAGTGAAAATTATCAAGGCGCATCTGATTTACAATGGAGTTGATTTGACATATACTCATTGGATCCTCCATGGAGAGAAAATTATATCTCACGTCAATGACAATGATGATAGGATGAACATCGATCATGAGTTCTATTCACATGAGCCGGTTGATATGGTGCACGACGCTAATATTGAGAATCCAAATAATTTGCACTAAATTCTAGAGGAAGCGGAGATGCCACTGTACCCTGGTTGTACTAAATTCTCGAAGTTATCAGCAACTGTTAAGTTGTATAATTTGAAAGCAAAATACGGCTGGAGTGATACTTCGTTTACAGATCTGCTGGTGATGATTAGAGAAATATTTCCAAAAGATAATGTAATGCCTTCATCATTATACGAGGCGAAAAAGAGTCTATCCACTTTGGGAATGAAGTACGAAAAGATTGATGCTTGCCCGCAAGATTTATTTTGTATCAAAATGAACATGCTGATTTGGGGAGTTGCCCTACACGTGGATCATCAAGGTGGAAGGTGATTACGAAAGATAAAATTTCTGTTGGGGATCTTGTAAAGGAGAGCAAGATACGCCATGGAGTTCCAGCTAAGATGTTATGGTACTTTCCTCCGATACCAAGGCTTCAGAGAATGTTTCGCATAAAAGATATGTCCAACAGCTTAACATGGCATGCTGACAAGACAGTTAGGGATGGCTATCTACGTCATCCGGCTGATGCATCAGCTTGGAAACTTGTGGATGAAAAGTGGCCAGAGTTTGGAAATGAACCCAAAAATCTTTGATTGGCACTATCAGTCGATGGTATCAATCCTCATAGTGTTCAATCGTCCAAATATAGTTGTTGGCCAATTATTCTTATAACATACAACCTTCCCCCATGGCTATGCATGAAAAGAAAACATTTGTTGCTCACTTTGTTAGTGTCGGGTCCACGTCAACCTGGGAATGATATAGATGTATATTCGCACCTTTGATCGATGAATTGAAGCAATTGTGGGAAATTGGGGTGGAGACATATGATGCGTATCGTGAAGAGAAATTCATGCTTCGTGCTGTCCTACTTTGGACCATCAATGATTTTCCTGCATATGGCAATTTATCAGGTAACAAAGTTAAAGGTTATCATGCATGCCCTATTTGTGCTGATCAAACTTGTGCACGATGTTTAAAACACAACAGAAAAATGCCATACATGGGGCATCGAAGATTCTTACCTGATGTACATCCTTATCGAAGACAAAAGAAATCATTTGATGGGAATATTGAATTGAGGCCTGCACCCGCTATATTGAGTTATAGTGAAGTGTTTGAAAGGGTGGAGAGATTGAAATGTGTGTGGGGCAAAAAGTGCAAAATAGGTCAATCAAAAGAAGTTGATGAAAGTAGTCCTTGGAAAAAGAAATCAATATTCTTTGAATTGGAGTACTGGAAGCACTTGCACATTCGTCATGTCCTTGATGTAATGCACATTGAGAAGAATGTATGTGAAAGCTTGCTTGGTACGTTGCTTAACATACCGGGAAAAACCAAAGATGGTGTTAAAGCAAGACTTGATCTTATAGACATGGGCTTGAGGAGTGAGTTGGCACCAAAGATAGAAGAAAAAAGATCATATTTACCACCTGCATATTATTCTCTTACCAAAGAAGAGAAACAAAAAATATATTCTTTTTTTAGTGGAGTGAAGGTGCCAACAAGTTATTCATCAAATGTGTCGAGCCTTCTATCTGTAGATGATTCAAGACTTGTACGTCTTAAATCGCATGATTGTCACACTTTGATCCAACAACTGCTTCCCATGGCTATACGAGGTGTTTTTCCAAAACAAGTACGATGCGATATTACTAGATTCTGCTTCTTCTTTAATAACCTATGTAACAAAGTGATTGATGTCTCCAAGTTAGATGAACTTCAACGAGACATCACCGTTACATTGTGTTTGCTTGAAAAGCATTTTCCACTGTCCTTCTTTGATATAATGGTCCATCTTATTGTACATCTTGTACGTGAGGTCAAATATTGTGGACCAGTGTGGTATAGATGGATGTATCCGTTTGAATGGTTCATGCGAGTTTTGAAAGGTTATGTGAGAAATCTCAATTGTCCAGAGGGATGCATCGCTGAAAGTTACATTGCAGAAGAAGCTTTGGAGTTTTGTTCAGAATATTTATGTGATATACACACTATAGGACTGCCAGACACACATCGTCGGCATAGGAAACTATCTAAGCCTCTGTCTAGTGCTAAAGTTTCACAAGTTGATGAGAAAGAGTGGGAGCAAGCACATCAATACGTGCTGACAAATGAAGATATTGTTATCCTGTTCATCGAGTAAGTACTATTTTTTATACAAAATTCATATTGTTAATCCTAATTAACAAAGATTTATGTAAAATAATGTACTATTTACTACGAGGAGCACATCACACACTTAAAGGATATGTTTCCTAGAAAAGCATGGTTCAAAAAATGGATTCAAGATGAGCACAATCGAACATTCATCCCGTGGTTTAAAAAGAGAGTAAGTGTAAATTTACTTAAATTATATTGTGTATTTTCTTAAAAATAATTATAACTCTTATAATCATTAATTAGATTTAGGTGGCAAGCGCGAAACTGGATTCAGAGCGATTAAAATGGTTGGCCCGAGGACCTAATCTACGAGTTTTGAAGTATGATGCTTATATGATAAATGGCGTGACATTTCACACAAAGGCACGTGATAATTTACGAGCCGTTCAAAACTCCGGAGTTAGCGTAGTTGCAAAAACAATGCAAGTGTCTAGCGCAAAGGATAATCATCCTATAGTCCCAGACATGACCTTTTATGGAGTTATAGATGAAATATGGGAACTTGATTATGTCAGTTTTCAACAAGTGATGTTCAAATGCTGTTGGGTGGAGAATAATAATGGCGTTAAAGTAGATGAGCTCGGATTTACATTGGTGAATCTCAATAGAATTGGATTCAAGTCAGACTCTTTTATCTTAGCCAATCAAGCTAATCAAGTTTTTTATGTACAAGATCCTGAAAATTCAGCATGGTCCATTATGCTTGCTACTCCAAACGTAGCTTACACTGAAGAAGTTGACGATGATGTATTCAATGATTTTGCCATTCACCATCAATATTTTAGCAAAGGAATACCAGACATAGATTTGGCTAATGAAGTTGATATACCATGTGTTCGTGGTGATTGTGACGGAACATGGGTAAATAATGAATAATAGTAAACGGGTAAGACCAATATATATGTTTCAACAGTTTTCTATTTGCATCTTAGTATTCATTATATTCACATATTATTTTAAATTGTCAAATAACATGTGCATTTTATCTATTATTAGGTATGTCGTCTCCCGGTGAAGGTAGTCAAGGTACTCGAGTTTCAAAATCATCCAGAGCTGGTAAAGGGAAGGTGTACCTAGATAGGTTGTGCATTCGAAGGAGTAATGGAATTAGAACTGATGTTACATTCAATAGATGCATGCAGCCTATTGGTCCGACAGGTTCCGAGTTGCAGAGCTATATAGGTGTACTTGCTAGAAAGCATGTTAAAATTTGCTACAGTCAATGGAGAGATGTGCCTGATGAAGCAAAGGATGCGATTTGGGATTCTGTCAATGTAAATAAAATTTTCAATGTCTTTCTATTTTTATAGTTATGTAATAACTAACTATTACTTGTTATTTGTTTTCTTTTTCACAGTTGATGTTCAAATTGGAACCAAACTAGAAGAAAAACTGTTTGTCTTCAGCCAACACTAAGCGGCGGAATTGGAAATCAACACTTTGTAAACGATATATCGTTCCACACGAGAATAACCCTGATCTGGTATCTCATCCACCACCAGGCGAGGGAATCCCGGCGGACGATTGGAAAGATTTTGTTATTAGTCGCATTTCTAAGACAGGAAAGGTACGATATGCTTTTTTATTAATCAAATACCTCTTAAATAAGTCATTTCAATTAATCCAATATCTTTTACAGAAAAAAGTGAAGATCTAAGGAAGTTGAGAGAAAAAAAATGTATATCCCCATCGCTTATCACGCAAAAGATATGAAGGATTGCGAGAAGAAATGGTAATTTTGTAATATTCTCAATAACTTTATTAAGATTTTGTATATCTTACTAACTATTAGTAATAACAGTCGGAAAAAGAACTACTCACGAGAGTTGAAGATATCAATAGAGCCCTCCTGTGGAAAAATGCAAGAGCTAACAAAAAAGGAGAATTTGAAAGTGAAATGCTCGTTCAGACAGTTTCAAAAATTGTAAGTATCAACAAAAAAAATTTGAATTATTATCTAAATTGTTATATTAATTGTTTAATGTGGCATTGTAGGATGAATTCATACAACAAAATACTGAGGGCACGTTTTCTGGCACTAATCTAACAGACGACATCTTGTCGTAAGCATTAGGGAAACCCAAAAATCCTAGACGCATAAAGGGTGTGGGACGTTATGTTACCCGCTCTTCATATCGTAACATTTCACCAGCATCTGTGAAGGACCATGAGTTTGCAATGATGAAACAACAGTTGGAGGCGATGAGAGAAAGCATGCAACAGATGATACAGTGGTAGAAAGAAATGATGAATAGAGGGCCTTTGCAAGAAGAGAAGGGCACTTGCTCAATGAAGAATGATATTGTTTCTCTAAGCAATGATGACGTAGAAGTTTGTCTGAAAGAGGTAAATATAAATAGCTAAGCACTATATCTGCTTATATAAATATTTCAGTAATATATCTACTTAAAAATATGCTTATTCATTTTTCAATTATCAAATTATTTGCAAGGAAAATGTGAAGAAAGGAGCATCTCCAAAGAAGCGCAACTGCTCAATGAAGAATGATATTGTTTCTCTACGCAATGATAATGTAGAAGTTCGTCTGAAAGAGGTATATATAAACAGCTAAGCACTATATCTACTTATATAAATATTTCAGTACTATATCTACTTATATATATGCTTATTCATTTTTCATTTATCAAATTATTTGC
>JAPKLW010006867.1:2104-12782 GCA_026898455.1 Plectranthus barbatus
GGTGAAATCTTCTAGTCGCACTTTATCCCCACAAGAAACATCCAACCGAGCGACTACTCTAGCCATTACCCAGAAACAACCCACACCGACATTTATTGGCATATTTAAGAAAGAGCACATAGATGATACGATTGGGTATGGACAATTGGTTTCCATAGCAAAGACGAAGAAAGAAGTAAAACTTACTAATTCGCATAAAAGGGCCTCGCAAGTTCAGAAGGACAAGATACTATACAAGCTATTGTGCGAAAATCACTTTTCACTCTGGATTATGAATAGGTTAAAGCGTGAAGGGTTACTAAATTATATGACTGTTGAGCCACTATGACTTAGGCCGCACATGGGGGTAGAATTTTACGCGAGAGCTATCATCGCGAAAGGTGGACAGTCCTTTACTACCTTTGTGTTTGGCACCAAGATCACAATCAGTCCTTTGGTGCTTGCTGCAAAATATGGATTACAAAATGATGGAGCCGACATCGCTACCTACATGAGTTAAAAGAAAGATGAAATGAAGAATCGGTGGTTTCAGTGGAAGAAGGGGAGTTATGCAGAGAAGACCTGGAAGATAGCCATGCCAATCAAGACACTGACTGACTCATACAGGGATTTGGTGATCATGGTTATACGGATGTTGATGTGTGAAGCTGGTTCTCATTCAGAACTCAGTAGAATGATATATGTTGTGATGATGGTTATAGTTGACATCATTAAAGGAAACTGGGCGAAAGTGGTGGTGCTGAAGCTGTTGTTGGTGAGCAAGCAACTGTGCAAGGAGATGGTAGTGCTGCTAAGCATGATGAGGGTGCTGGAGTTGTCATTATGCGGACTGTAGTGCAAGGGGAAGGCAATATTGCTAAGGATGCTAAGATTGCTGGTGAGTAGACTGCTGCGCAAGGGGAAGGTTGTGATTGTTGTCCAAACGGCTATGCAAGGTGGAAATCGTGTTGCTACAGATTCTGAAGCGGTCATGGCAGCAACACAAGGGGATGCTGACCTTGAGAAGATTAATGTTGAGAAGCCTGATGCTGCGAAAGATGTTGAATCATTAAAGTCCAAATCTGATGAGGTGTATGATCGATATTTCTTAAAATATATTTCTGCTAACGTACTTGGCACTACTATGTCTAAAGATTGATATGTGTGTAATTTGTGCTATTTTTAGAGTGTTTTGCACACACATATCTTTTCTTTTGATTGATTTTACCTTCACTTGGCGTTCGAGAGGTGTTTGAGTGTGTCGGGCATGAAACAAACAAGAAATATGAGTTTTTGTGCAAATTTGGCTAAGGAGCAGAACCATCCCACTCGGGACAGACCTGTCCCGCTCGGGACCGAGGCTCCTGAGGCAGCCGTTCCACTCGGAACTCAGAAAATTGGTGTGATTTTTGAAAGTCGAAGCCTGTCCCGCTCGGGATAATCCTGTCCCGCTCAGGACCGATGCTCGGGAGGTAGCCGATCCACTCGGTATTTGCAAATTTGGCGTGATTTTGTGAAGTCGAAGTTTGTCCTGCTCGGGACCAGACGGGATTTTTTGTAACAACTCAATTTTCATTCCGCTCGGGATGGCGGTTTTCAAAGGAGGTCCCACTCGGGACATAATCACTGAGGCTGCAGATTTTTTAGCTATAAAAGGCTGAGGGAGATCACAAAATAAGGGTTTGACTTTTAACAACCCTAGAGAGAAAAAATCACGAAGGAGAAGAAAAAAACACGAGTTCAAGGGCTAGAAAATCGAAGATTGAAGGAATGAATCGAAGCTAGAATTGAATATTCATCCCCAAAGTCTAAGACTTGTTCTTTATTTCCTCCATGTTCCGTTTTGAGATATTAATGTTTTTCATTATGTTCATGAGTAGATAAACTCATTGTTGAGGATTAGGATGTGATTGGGAACGATTTGGAATATTGTTTGGATGTGAATAGTTGAATTTCCGATGGTTTGTTTATTATTGTGGTTTTGAATTTGCGTTCCATGCATGTTTGATCACCATGTGTTGGAAATTATGCCTCAATGAACTCACTTAATAGGTTTGTTAATTAGAGGGGATTGCAATGATAATTGGGTGTCATTTCACTTGCAGGATAGGTGTTTTGATATCTAGGTCTTTAATTCTTGAGCTTTTGGGAGTTAATTGAAGTCAATAAACCTAAACTTAGGTTGGGATTAAGATTAATCTACTTTTATTGCACCGGTACTAAGGGTAATATCTAGAGTAAGCGAATTGATCCAAACTATTTAACGGAAATTGGTTTGTAGTGTTGATAAGTCCAAACGTATTCCTAATCTAACCAGTTCATCCTAGGTTCCTTGACTGTTCTCTCTTTGGTAATCTCACATTAGTCGTTTGGTACTTTATTTAGTTACTTGCATTAATCTTTAGAATTTTAGGTAGTTTATAATTGATCATTCAGAGTCATTTTATCGCGTCAAGATATTTAAGTTTATAAATCAATCCCTTTTACTCCAAACAACAAGCGAGTTAAGTCTTTGTGTTTGATAATTTTTACTTGATAAAAATACTACATCAAGTTTTGGTGCCGTTGCTGCGGACTCAAAGTGTAGGTCATTGTTTGATATTAGGGGATTTAATGCTTGGTAGTCTAGATTTATTATATTGTTATTTAATTTTAGTTTTTACTGGAGCAGGTTATGCATGATTACAAGATCCAAAGCGAAGAAGTGATCGAGAGACTGACTACCGGATAGCATTTCTGCATTGATTACAGGGCTTTAAATAATGCAACTCTTAAATATCATTTTCCATTGCCCTTTATTGATCAAATGCTTGACCGTCTTGTAGGTAAATCTCACTATTGCTTCTTGGATGGATACTCCAGATACAATCAGATTGTGGTGGCACTTGAAGACCAGCACAAGACAACTTTCACATGTCCCTACATGATTTTTGCATGCCGAAGGATGCCCTTTGGGTTGTGCAATGCACCGGCGACATTTCAAAGGTGTATGATGTCTATTTTTCATGGTCTTAATGAGAATATTATGGAAGTCTTTATAGACAATTTTTCTGTGTTTGGCTTGTCTTTTGATGATTGTTTAGAAAATTTGAAAACTGTGTTGCAAAGGTGTGAGGAGACTAACCTAGTGTTAAATTGGGAAAAATGTCACTTTATGGTTAGAGAGGGTATCGTATTGGGTCATAAGGTCTCTAGTATGGGGATAGAGGTTGATAAGGCTAAAGTGGTAGCAATTGAACAACTTCCTGTACCTAAGATCGTTAAAGGGGTTAGGAGTTTATTGTGACACGCTGGGTTTTATAGGAGATTTATTCAGGATTTTTCCAAGATAAACAAACCTTTGTGTAGCTTGCTAGAGAAGGATGTCCCTTTTGACTTTAGTGAGGATTGTGTGAAAAGACTTTTGAGAGTCTGAAGAACGCATTAGTGACAGCTCCAGTGTTAGTGACTCCGGATTGGGAGTAGGATTTTGTGTTGTTCTGTGATGCTAGTGATTCTGCTGTGGGGGTAGCTTTTGGACAAATTAGGGATGAAATCTTTAGAGTTATTGCTTATGCTATCAAAATGTTGAATCATGCTCAATTGAATTACACTGTAACTGAGAAAGAATTACTTATTGTTGTTTATGCTTATGATAAGTTTCGTGTTTATTTGGTAGGAGAAAGTCTGTGGTTTACACTGATCATGCAACAATATAATACTTGTTTGCTAAAACTGATTCAAAGCCTAGGTTGATTAGATGGATTTTGATTTTGCAAGAATTTGACATGGAAATTAGAGATAAGAAAGGATGTGAGAATGTGATAGCAGATCATCTATCGAGGTTAGAAAATACAGTTGATGGGGACGATCAGGATGAGTTAATTAGAGGGGATTTTCCTGACGAGAAAATTATGAGTGTGGCAGTAGCTAGTATTCCATGGTATGCAGATTTTTGCAATTTTTTGGCTGAACGTATGTTGCCTCCGGATCTGGAGCCCTATCGGCGGAAGAAGTTTCTTAAGGAGGCCATGTTCTACTACTGGGAAGAACCTTATCTATTCAGTAGGTGTGCTGACGGTAATATTCTCAGGTGTGCTCATCAAAGCGAATGGAGAAAGATTGTCGAAGAATGTCATCAATAGTTAAGTGGGGGTCACTTTGGTGCAAACTGCACCACATTGAAGGTACTAGCTTGTGGATTTTATTTGCGTTTTGTGTTTAAGGATTGTGTGGCTATAGTTAGAGCTTGTGATAGACTCCAAAGGATGGGGAATATAACTCGAAGGGATGAGATGCCCCAAAAGATATTTATTGAAGTAGACATATTTGATGTATGAGGCATAGACTTTATGGGTCCATTTCCACCATCTTTTAGTTACAAGTTTATTCTTCTTGTTGTGGATTATGAGTCTCGATGAGTTGAGGCCATACCCACTATTACTACTGATTCTCAAGTGGTGCTGAAGTTTTTGTAGACTTTATGGATAAACTTGGTGAGTGATGGAGGCAGTCACTTCTGCAACAAACTCATGGATAAACTTTTGGCGAGGTATGGAGTGCGGCAAAGAGTAACAACAGGTCACCCGCAAGCCAATGGACAGGCCAAACTGGCCAATCGGGAGATCAAGCAGGTGCTAGAGAAGACGGTGTTGACTCGAAAGGACTGGAGCAAGAGACTTGATGAAGCTTTGTGGGCCTACCGGACAACCTTTAAGACTCCAATTGGCATGTCCCCGTATTAGTTGGATTATGGCAAATCCTGCCATCTTCCGGTTGAAGTTAAGCACAAGGCGTTTTGGGCCATCAAAACTTTGAACTTAGATTTTCTGAAAGCTCAGTGGGATTGGGTGCAGAAATTGAATGAGCTTGAAGAGTGGAGACAAGAGGCCTATGAGAACATGAAGTTGTGCAAGGAGAGAGCTAAACGGTTTCATGACCAACATATTCGAGTGAAGCAGTTTTACAAAGGTGATATGGTTCTTGTCTTTAATTCTTGCTTAAAATTATTTCCGAGTAAATTCCGTTCTCGTTGGTCAGGTCCGTACAAGGTGAACGAAGTGTTCAAGAATGGTACACTGGAACTCAAGACAGAAGGTGGACACTACTTTAAGGTGAATGGGCACCAAGGCAAGAGATTTCACACTTTCGAGCCACCTCGGACTGTGAATGAAATCTCCCTCGCATGATGGTAAGTAGGTAAATTCATCGAGCTCCCGACGATAAATGAAGCGCCTCTTGGGAGGCAACCTAAGATCAATTTATTTATTTCGTTTTTATTAATAGTTTAGAATGTGTAGTTTTTTTCAAGTTGTTTTGCCTTGTGTCGAGTTTGGGGAATTAACTGTTGCTAATATTTGTTCGGAGTTGATTGGAGTGATGTAGCGAAGAAAATCTTTCAATGTGGGGAAAATTCTTTTGTGGGATTGTCTTGTCCCACTCTTGACCAACGAACTCCAGAACGGGAGCCTTCTTTTCTACCCGGAAAGTGCAACAATGGTGAAAAGTCTGAATTGTCATTCCTCCTCCTCAGCGTGATGATCTCATTCAGTTCAGGAGATGGAAAAATATTGGCCGAAATGATTTATCCTGAGCGGGAGCATCACATCCCGCTCGGGAGGGGTAACAGACCACCTTATCTGTGCAAAGCCAAGAGGCATCCCGAACGGGAGCCAAGCTGTCCCATTCAGGACCGAGTTGAATTGGTCAGAGAGAATCGGCCGGTCGAGCCATCCCAAATGGGATAGGGCTTGTCCCGCTCGGGACACAATGCGCCATAAAAGTAATCCGTGCGGCATAGAGCACATTCGTTCGTCTCTCATCTCCTGAATGGTACCCTGTTCGATCTTTCTTGCACTCCTTTCAAATTTCCGGCCACCAACAAATAATTTCTCCCTCTATTCATTTCAATTTTCTATCTATGTCGAATTTCTGAGATTTGGACGGTTGATTTGGGGAAAGTGATGGTTGGAAATTCTCTTTTATGCTTTGTGAGAATATGCACATATGGTGTTCGATTAAATGCCTTAGAACATATTTGTGGTTACGATTGTTTATATTTCGTGATTTCTATGCAAGATTAGTTGAAGTAAGTTGATTTTTTTTGGAATTTATGTGGAGATATGAATTTATTGCCCTTCTTTGAGGACATTTGGGTATGGCTGGAGTTCTTGCTTTTGTGTGCTACTTGTGTGAAATAGTAGTCTTCTTGTTGTTCCGGGATGAGTTCTTCATATTCACGGGTCAATTGGGGGACTTTGGTGCTTTTACACTTGATATTTGCAAGTCCCATGGGTTGAATTGGATATTGATTTGTATTTGCTTCTTGCAGTTATTATGCGACCCAAACTCTGTATAGCACGCCCCACAAATTTCTTTGACGACGAGTTCAAAGCACTACGGTCCCTAAAGAAGTCCGTTGTTTGTGGATCAAGATACCCTTGTCCAGTCACTCTTGCATTATTAGGGATAAAGGATTACGTGGAAACATTGTTCCACAATATTGGCTGGGATAAGATGCTCAAGGAACGGTGGCCCGCCTACGACGAGCAAACGAATGAATTTTTGGCAACGACTAGTGTTTGCCGGAGTCCTTGAAATTGGCCGTGCCACTTGACCTTTAAGATGGGTGGCCAAACATATAACTTGGAACGTGCAAAGTTGGATGCAATTTATGGTTGTGACGAGGGCTCGGGTTTTATACCTACTGATTGTGATGCGAAGGACTTTTGGCAGAAGATCTCTGGAGAGATTGTTGGAGTATACAGTAAAGCGAACTTTTAAGCGAGCTTTGTCATGTACTTAATCTCCTGTAAATAACTGAAACAAACGTTATCACATTGATGCAATCTTATGATTGCATGTATATCCACTTATCTTATATTGTAGACAATGTGGTGGGTGCGTCGTCCCACTGAAGATCGCATTGTTGGGTTCCTTATAAGATATAAAACGTATTCACAACTGAGATAGTTCTGGATAATACTATCGTTTTAGGTTGTAGTATAAACTTGAGATAACTAGTCTTGGTTATTAGTTTATGCTAGGGCGTGGTGTCGCATTGAATAGATCGCGGTGAGACGTGTTCTTCTGTTCTGACTCTATGAAGAACCAAGGTCTCGGCGACTTTGATAATTCTTAACCCTAGATGTGATATTTAGATACATGCAAATAATTGTTTGTTACTTTGACTTACCATGGGTGAGAATCAAAAGGATGATTCAATATACTCCGTATCTTGGGTAACAACATTATTTGTATGTGTTTATATAGTCACATTAGGGCGCCGTGTCCTGGACATCCAGGTTGATGACATCCCCTTAAGGAGCTCATAAGTTTTATCGTATTAAACCCTGCAGGTGGAATTTATTCCGATACAATAATAATGTTGAGCGGGTACTACTTAAGGATTAAGATATTAATTAATTAATGCTGTCAGAGCTTTTAATTAATTAATGGATGTGCGTTATCTTAAACACGGGGAATTAATTAAGTCAAATTGAAGCCCTGATTCACATCGGGATAGGATGGCAGTTGCAACATTAATTCTCTAGTTGAATGAATTAATCTTATAAGTTCAATTTATATTCTGGGCTGAATATATGTGTTTGGACTTATGGGAGGACCAATCCTATACCTTCTAGAGATCCCTGGCCTGGCCCAACTAGAAACCCTAGAAGATGCCTATAAATAGAATCTTATGATTGAGAGAAAAACCCTAGTTGTTGTCATTTTCATAAGCTCATGTGTTGAGCGACGGTTAGGGTTTAGTTCTCTCAAACATTGTAGATCTAGAATTTTGGATTGGCATCTACGATTCGGAGGATTGTTGTCCACCCGATATCCGATCGTGGTTCGTGGGACACAGGCTAGAAGATCTCCAGTGGAATGGATCTTCAGATCTGTATAGATCTATTGGTAATTCTTGATCTCCTTGATTTAATTTAATTAAACCATGTATGTGTACGTTTGATATCCAACATCGATCGTGGGGACGATCCGCCTTCACCGGCGTGATCCTTCAACATGAAGATCAAGGTTCACCGTGCTACAACAGGAGATCAATTTTGCCCCCATCAGATTATGCGATGGTTGCTAAGCTTTCTTCATCAGGGATAGTGCTTAGGTCTCCTGCAACAAGGAAGCAGGCTATTGTAGCTGCTGAGTTGCCGGCCAGGTTAGCTAACGAGGAAGAAGAGAGAAAGAAAGCAGAAGATGCGAGAAAGATGATGAAATTTCGTGGTCGTCTTCTGAATACCTTAGCATGTCTTCTCACATGCATGGTTGTTTATGAGCCCAAGCTGGAATCTCCCACTCCCAATAATGAAGATAACATGCGTGTTGTGATATCTGTTGAAGAGCCCAAGCCCATGGAGGTTGTTGTTAAGAAACTTGCTGAGGTGTCCCAGCCCATGGAGCTTACTACTGAAAAACCAGCTGAACAACCTCATGCCATGGAGATGGTTGTTGAGATTCCACCTACTTCCAGCCAAGTGGTTACCACTGAGGCATCCCCGGATGTAACTGTCGAGCCCTTGAGCTCAAGCTCGTTTCAGAGGGATGCCAAGGCTTATATTGATGCAACACTAGATGCAAGGATGGATAAGGCGAAAGAAGAATTGCGCTCATCCTAGAAGGAAGAATTCGCATCTTTCGCCACATATCTTTTTGTTGCGACCAAAGAGGGAGAAGATTGAAGGATGGCTGAAGAAGCTGAAAGGTATCAGGAAGAAGAAGAAAGACACATCCGCCTGGAAGCTCGCAGGAAGCAGGAGGAAGCTTTGCGATTGCAACAGGAGGAGGAAGCAAAGAAGAAATGAGGAGGAAAGAAGAAAAGGAGAGGATCAAAATAGAGGAGAGAGATGCATTGGTGTACAATTTTATGAAGATCTCTGCCCAAGCAATCAGTAATCTCACAAAGACCACCGACTCTCCAAGTTAAAAAAATGCTGATTCGGACTCATCTTTAACTCAGAATTAATCGTGCTTTATCTTATTTGTAATTTTTGTGTGTTTTTGTTTCATGTACTTTACTGCTAAAATGATTATTGGAAACTTACCCAGATTGAAGACAACATCTCATTGTCCAATTCTGATATTATTTCCTTAGCTGAATTTACACACTTTACGTAATCAGCAAACTGCATGTGTACTGCTAAGTATGTGTGTATGTTCGAATCTCGTATTTCTCTGTTTTTGTGTGAATGTTTCTATACGCTAAATTATTGCTGAAAGTCTACCATTTGACTAAGTCTTTCACTTGTGTTTTCAATTTCTAATCGAGAAATACACTTCTTATTTTAAGGGCGTACTTTTTTATCAATTCTGAGTCTAAGGGGGTCGACATAAAAAGTTAGATTGCTAGATTTATTTCTAAACTCAAGAGTCTTTATCCCCTTGATCAGCAAGATAGTTGTAGAGCTCTGATCGCGCCAAAAAGGGGAAAATTGTTGGGAATATTGTACCCTTTGGTAATATTGTAATGATATATTTGTTTTAGTGCATCAAAGCTAGGTTTATTAAGTCTCTAGCAACTTAGCATTATGATGAAAATTGTAAAAGTCCTGTATAGGATACTTTGATTGCTGAAGAAGCTAGCAAAGAAATGGAGATATGGAGATTTAGCAAATACCTGGAAGTATACGAAGATTGCTGACACTTACCAAATCACAAAGATTGCTAGAAAAGTATAGCTAGAAGACAAGTCTAGCAGACTCTAAAGATTCAACGTGTTAGATCTTAGCAAGGTAGCTGAGATCTCTGCAAATACTAGAGGACTCAACAGAGTGTTCCGAGAGAAAAATTCTTAGAGTCTAGGAAACATCGATAGCTTGCCAATCGAGTCAAAAGTCGATCAACCACAAAAATTTAAGGAATCTCCGAAATCTGAACGTTGACATATAAAAGGTCAGAAGGACTCCGAGTTTACATGAAAATCCATTATGACAAGGTCGGCATGTCAGAAAAAAAATGAACTAGAAAACAGAGACTTGAAGAGTCGCTGTGCATCTCAGAAAAAGGAAGGAAGAAGATTGGCGATCAACCAATCTGTCTCTAATGGAAAAAAGAATCAAAATTTTGAATCTTTATCTATAAATAGAACAGGAATTGCAGAAAATTAAAAGTGATGAACGTACTTAAAGATCAAGCTTACACTCTGCCAAATTAAAAAATTAAGGTTTCACAGAAGTTATCCGTGTTCCACACAAGGCTTTAGGAGTTTACTTTTGTAGCTATTTCAGAGTTCATTCTTTCCTAGAAAGAACTAATTTGTCATCTTACTTCGATAAGGTTGACTAATACGTGCACTAGCCGAAAGATGGATAAGTTCAAGGAGGAACTATAAAACTTTGAAATCCAATTTTTCTGATTTAAAACACAGCACCTCAAGTGCTGGAGTATTAATAACAATCGATCTAAGAACTATTCGAGCTTAAAACAATTTTTTCTAAGTTCTTGCTGAGTTAGAACCTCAGCAATCTAATTCCAATGACCTTTAAACTTTCTGTTGCATTATAACTACTTTAATCGGGCACCAACAGAGATCTATACAAACATGATATGATCATTAATCTAATAGAAGGCTAAGGGACATTCACAAGTTGGCCACACTTTGACTTGCTATGGTGGAGAGTCTCTTATGTGCACTAATACCTGCATCTTGGGTGTGGCGGTGATCACTGTAATTTCTACAGATTAATTATAGCAACAGTGGCAAATA
>JAPKLW010006868.1:0-16349 GCA_026898455.1 Plectranthus barbatus
TGAAATCTTGACCACTTATATTTGAAATATCAACAGGCTGAATCTGCAGCTGCGGTTCAGACCAAAGAAAAAACCATGAATTTCAAATCAAGCAGGCAAAGATGTATTAAAATACTTATTCCATAGTGTCTTCTCTCTCTCTCTCCTGAAAATCTAAGTTTCCTAGCATGGCATGCAATTGCAATAGCATTGTGCTAAAACTTGTCCGACACATTCATAGGAGCATTAAATCCGTACAACGTTCAACACAACTAATCTCAACCAGAGTTCCAGCAATAACAAGTTTTGTGACAAGGGGTCTCAACTACATCAATTATGAAGGAACGACCACCTACAATGAGGAATGTTTTTTCTAAGCCGTCTTCTCTTTGGTGTAATGCCGGACAGCAAAAGCCAAACCCAAAATCAAGAGAGGCACAAGGAACTGCAAAATCTTGATCACAAACTCCGGAGTCTTGTCCGGGTTGTACGCGGGCTGTCGTGGGGCGGCATAAGTTCGTTTAAGGGGAACTGTTGCCATGTCTATATCCCCAATGTAGTATTTATCCATCATCTCCCTAGCAGAATCACTGTGCCCAACATCTTCAAAGTCATTTGTTGCATCTTTTCCTGGACGGACGGTGGCAAACAAATTTACCGGCCAATCTTGATTCAGTTTTTGTTTATATAACCACCTTCATCAACGAGTATTCAAACAATGAGAAAGGAGAAAGGGATAGATCGTTGCATAGTTACCAGTGGCAGATAGCAAAACTTCATCGCCTCCAGGATGATCCTCCATGAATGGGGTCACATCATAAACCTGCAAAATTAACCAACTGTTAATAGATATAATTTTGAATAATGAATCTAACACATACCTGAACCGAAAAATCCAAACAAAATTATGCACAAATATTCCCATAAAATCTCAGAACACCAGGACATAAAATTATAAACACACTAGTTCTTACATTTTCATCCACCTGCACCAAAATACTGCTTTTGGTATAGAAGTTATAGCTCAAACCATCAAGTTCAAAATTTCACTCTTGAAGGATAGTTTCCCTTATTCGTTAATCTATAACTTCATATATTATTTTTTAATTTTTAACTGTAATTTCAATAAAAAAAAATAAATAAGCATAAAAATGCATCCATCCAAAATAGTTAACAATGAGATAATTACAAAATTAAGTAAAACAAATAAAATGAAAATAATCCTATAATAGAAATGTTTCTAATAACATATATACACACATATAAGGTATCCTAATTATTTCAAAAACAAACTATCTTTTAAGAAAATAATTTCTTGAAAAGAAAAATATTCAAAATAGATCTAAACACACAGAATGGCAGCAAGAACAACTTGAGAGCAAAACTACACAAGCTTTGGCATAAAAACTTGCAAAGTCTCTTAAGGGGCATCCGATTCAAAGACATCCAAGTGATGAAGCATTCCCTCCTTAATGGGTGAAGTCTAGCGTCCAAGACTAAAAAACTCAAAACTACCCTTTTATCTATGTTTCTCTTTCTTTTAGCAAATTTGCAACCACCTCCATTTCTTTTCTCACCCACTTCTCTTTGTTTTTTCTTCCACCAACTCAGATTTTAAAGAGTCACAAGATTTTCAGTACTCTTGATAAATAGAACTTTGGAAGGGATAAAATTCAAGAAAAAAGATTTTTAGTAAAATGAGACAAACAAACATGATTCTGTTATGTGGTCGTGTTACTTTAATGCATGACAAGATTTTAAGCGAATGGAATTGTGATAAAGTCCCACCATCATGTTTGAGAGCATTACGCAATCTGTAAAGTGACCCTCCAGCAGAATCGTGCTTGTGCATAAAAATTAACAGGACTGAATGATGTGTGTTGATCTACTAAAAAATAAAAGTATCTTTTGTGATAAAGTGGCTAAAACGCTCTGTATGATAAATTAACACATTTTCATGTTTTCACTTAGATATATGAAAGATCGAATTTAATAAACACAGATGCTGGGGAAAAAATTAACTAAAAGCGCTATTTTATTACAACGGTTTCGGATTTACCGGATTGTAAATCCCTAGGTAATCGAACTCTACATTCAAATCTGTCCAACTAAATTGACTCCAAATTAACTCCGAGTTAATCAACCACAAGACGATGTACAATCAAAATAAACTAAGTACCAAACATTAAAAATTCTCAAATTCCTCTTTTCCTTCAAAACAAATAAATAATTATTAAAAACAAGAGGCGAAAAAAGGATCTGACCTTTCCGCTGATAATCAGCCAGCAGTCCTTAGTCTTATTGTGCTTCTCGACCTCCTCGAATGCGTGAGTTTTCGGATCTGATGCCATTATACCTTGCCACCAAAAAAAAAAAAAACAGATTGAAAATCGGAATCTCGAGAGATAACCTTAATCAGCTGAAAATTGAGGGGAGAAAACAAAAGGCGAAAATCCGATCGTAAAGTTTACGAAAGAGAAACGGAATCTGGAAAAGTCTCTTTCACCTGCTCACAAAATCAAAGATTTTCAGAGTGAGAAGGTACAACACTACTACGACTGATAGAATCGACATCATATATAATAATGTGCCGGCTAGATTTTTACTTGCACCCCTTCAGTTACGCTATATTACATTTCTGACCCCTTACACGTGGACCCTCTCGAGCTGTTACAATTTTTTTTAAGAAGAATTCTAAAAGAAAAAAATACTTTCTCCGTCCAAACATAATAAACATCTTATCAAAATTGAGCGTCTCAATTAAATTAGTCTTTTCCAAAAATGATAATTTTACACATTTAATAAAAAAATATTAATTCTATTTACACTCATAATTTAAATTTTGATGCCGAAAAAAAGAGGACCTATTTAATTGAGACGGAAGGAGTAGTTCACAAAACAAACATTTTTTGAAAGCGCACTTGTTTGTAATTGAGATTTTGACATGTTTGCGTTTTTTTTCTTCTTAAATATTAGTTTTTCTATAATGAATAAATTGATTTGAAGATTATAAATGTAAACAAAGAGATGTATAATTTAGTGGTATTTACAATTTAAATTTATAATTGTCGCAATTAACTTGAAAACATAGAATAGAGTAGTGTCCACTTTGCCCACCCAATCTCTCCATTCTTTTTCTTTTATCTTTTCTTTATAGTTTTATTTTTCCTAATTTAAGACTCTTTAATTAAACAAAAACATTGATAAGTCCATAACTTGTACGATACCATTTCACATATATTATTTTATGAGACAGGATTGAAATCGGTTTATTATCCTCTTCATATTTAAAAATTTGACTAATTGTACTTGTGGGCAACTTGAGACAAAATTTGTAAACAAAATCGATAGATTTATAATTTAAATACTAATCATTTTTAAGATTATCGACCGGCTCTATTTTTTCTCTTACAATAAGAATGTTGTGGATAAGATAAAAAAAGAGAGAAATTATGAAATAGCCATTTTTACTTATACACATATCAATTTTAGCCACTCTTATCAATTCATATAAAAAATAGCCAAAAAGTACATGTGTCAGTATTTTTTATATATAATATCATTTTATTTATTGAAATAATATAATTAATAAGAAAATTATTAAATATGAGAGAGAGAATGTGAGTGTGTGAGAGATAATGTATGGAGTGTGTGAGAGATAATGTATGGAGTGTGAGAGAGAATGTATGTCAGTGTGTGAGAGAGAGTGTATGAGTGTGAGTGAGACCGAGTGAGACCCGGGTGCGACTCGGTTGCGACCCGAGTGCGACCCGGGTCTTAAAAAACTTTAAAAAAAATTATAAAAATTCTGGTAAACAAGGGAGCAACCCGGGTGCGACCCGGGAGCGACCGAGTGCGACCCGAGTCTAAAAATACTTTTAAAAAAATTATAAAAATTATGGGAGCGACTGGGTGCGACCTGGGTCTAAAAAAATTTTAAATATATAAATTTACTTTCGACTCTATTAAAGTAAAAATTTACTTGTTAAAATGTTACATTTTAAATTTTTACTTTAATAGGGCTTACATTTTAACGGTCTAAAGTAAAATTTTTAACTCGTTCGAAAGTAAATATTAATAGGGTTTACATTTTAAAAAAAATTAATTTGACCGGATTTTTTTTTAAAATTGACCGAGTCTCACTCGGTAGCAGTCGGTGGCACTTGGAGTGGCAACCGTGTGGGCCACTCACTCATTTGTGACTTATTCTCAGCAAGTCTCACTCGCGGTAGCAGTCGTGGTGGCAGTCGGTCTCACACGATTTTTTTTTAAAAAAAAATGATATTATATTTTGTTCATTTTTTTATGGGGTCTCACTCGGTCCCTCCAAATTATATATATATATATATTTATTATTTTAATATTTTTCACACACATCAAATTCAAAAAAACCTGAAAAGTTATGACAAAATTCTGCCAAAATGTACTTTTGGCTAAATTCGAAACATATACATAAAAATGGCTAAAATCAATATGTGTTTTACTTAAAATGGCTATTTCAAATAATTAAGACATAAGAAAACTGTAAACCATATATCCTCATAGATTTTTCGTTGATTTTCTCCAACAAATGGTGCATTCTATCTCAAATCCTTCATGGGCCTGTTTTGACCTTCTTTCTATATATGGGCCTTTGCCTATCAGTTTGCAAAAGTATAATTCTGTCTGTTTTATTAAGTAGTATGAAAGTGAATCTCTTGAAGGTTAAAATAATGGCATCTGTGGACGACAAGGTGTTTCCCTTTGATTTATTTGTCCGGCTCAAGGAAGAATCTTTTGTAGGATGATTGCATCAATTGTGGCCAAGTTCCTTCCGTGGCGCGCATTTATCCGGTGTATTTGAGCAATTGCAAGGTCGGGTCAAACCCAACCAACCAATCCTAAGATTACAAATAACAGCAACCGGGTTGTCATAGGTCTCCTGCCACCTAAACGCCACCCAAGTAATTCTGAAAAAAAAAAAAAAAAAATCCCTCTTTTTTCTTACTAAGTGGTCGCCAGTGACCTAGTGAGACCACACAATTGTGTGGGTCCCACATACATTTCTTTTTCATTTTTTAATCTTGAACCAATCAAATAATGATACATGTCATTATTTTATTGGTCATTTAATTTTCTTTCAATATATTACTAAAATTGTTATATCTTTTAAATAATAAAATAAAAATAAATAAAATATATACCAAATTTATAATTTTTTATTCTCTACAAATAAAGACTAATATTGATATATATTTTTTAATTTTAAACTAAGATATATATATATTTATATATATAATATATACTATTCTCTACCAAAATTATGATATTATATATATAGGAAATATATTATTCTCTAATTATATTATTTTGTAGTAATGAGATTATTATTATTATTTTCTTCAATGCATTGTATGAATCAAAAAGCATTTATGCACCACCAAGTTTCAATGCACTATATTATATAATAATTATATTAAATGTATTATTTAATAATTATTATTAAATGATTATCAATGAAATTATTTTTCGGTTTTCATTATCTAATAAAATACAAATACAATCCAAATAAACCTTAAGTTTTGAGTATTTTTTAAAAATTAAACTCCTTTATTTGAATTTGAGTTCTATTTTTGTAAGACTATACATATAATTTAATATATTAATATATTTAGTCAAATACAATGTAATTTTATTTCTTAGTAGTTATGTTTTTTATGTAATCTATGTCAATTTTATTTTAATAATTGCTTTATAAGTTATATATGGTTTAAATTAATTATTTTACTTTTACTAAAAAAATAAAATAAATTTTAATATAATATATATATATAGTGTGGTTGGGTGGTTATTGATAAATTTGACAAAATATTGTGGTTGAGTTGGAATGATGTGGAAGTAAGAGAAACTAATAAAATCTAATAAAGGTTGAGTGGTTGGGCCGGTTGCTGATAAATCTAGTCTAAATCCAAAACCCAGAACCCGACCACCCACCTTTTCGCTTAATTCAACCAACCTCAATTTTGGGTTGGGTTAATCAAATTCAGGTTTCACCCGAAATTAAAAAAAAAAGTAATTCTAAACACATATATATTTTTTCTCCCAATCCCATAAAATATAATATTCCAATTTAATCCTTATAGCTTTAATTTAAGATTTAAATAAAAAACAGATATTCAAATATATAAACAAAGCCTCCGTTAAATACGAAGTTAATAAATAAAGTTTTCATGATATCTAGAATATCATCTTGTCAAAATTAGAAACCATTTTTTCTTTAACGTCATTATTATTTCACAATTTGGAGAGGGAGAAAGAGATATTACTTTTCCTCTCAAATTAATGAATGGCTGGGGTAGATTACGCTGCAAAGGTGTTTTGGTGAAGGCGATTAGGAAAGTATGAGCCTCATTCTTATCACCACCACGATCAACTGAAAGAAGAGAGGAGAAGGCGACAATTCGGCGGCCTGGAGCGGAGACAAAAGTGGGGGGGGATCACCATTGATTAAGATAGGTTCGAAGCTGCGGGCGGCGCTGCTGCCATGGTGGCTGAGACTTCGCGGGGTTGAAGCAGTAGAAGCACAACAAGAAATGAGGCGTGAAGGGGAGTGCAAAGGCGAGAAACAGCCCATTTACAAGTCCATAGACTTGAAAGATTTTCGATTAGAGTTGGAGGGAGGAGATCAGATGTGTTGGCAATGAAATATGTGTGTGATTATTGAAAGAGATCTGCAGAGCGCATAGAAAAACGAGCGATGAGGAGAGCTATGGTGAGAGAAAGAAGTTTGTGACCATGTGCTGCCGCGAGGAATTGTGTTGCTGCGGAAAGGAGAAGGTCATGTAGACGCATAACTAAGAGTTGTGCAACTATCACTGCCCTTTTCATTCATGCATAATTGTGAGTGAGGGAGAAAAAGGATTGTAGAATTAATGAAAAGTTTAATAAATTTTGCACCATAATTAAATAATTTTATATTTTTGAATGCAGGAGCCTCACCAGAAAAAAATACTAAATCTTATGGAGTTAATTTGATGGAGGCTTTACTTTAGAAGTAATATATTTGAAAATTACAAGGGTAAAATTAGAATCTATATCTATATCTATATATACTAAAAGGCAAAATCCCTCTCTAAAATATTTTCCCCCCAAAAACACTTTCTAAATATAAACTAGGTAAGTAAAAATAAATATGGTAAGTATACAATTATTTATAAGTAATAATAATTGTTTTATTGGAATATATAAATAATTAATATTTAGCATAAATAACTTCTATATATACTAAAAGGTAAAACCCAATCCTAAAATATTTTCCCCCAAATACACTTTCTAAATATAAACCTATAATATATTAGGTAAGTAATATTAAATATGGTAAGTATACAATTATTTATAATTAGTAATAATTATTTTATTGGAATATATAAATAATTAACATTTAGAATAAATAACTATTAATTATTACTAATTATTTATAAAGTCAATATATAAAAAACACATTCCATATATTTTTAAGAGAGTAATAATTATTTTATTAAACTTATATATAATATATCAAAATAAAACAGAATCATTAATGAGAAAACATTTTTTTGGGGAAAATTGAAAATCTTTTGTTTAATTAAAAATATAAATTAATCGGGTGATTTATCTAATTTGCCAAGTTACTAATTTCACAAATATTTCGCACAAATAAATATCTAAAATTACAAAAATTATAGAAACTAATTAACTAATACCATTGATCCAATATAAAAAGGAATTAATGCAATACAACCACCACAAATAGTATATTATATTTAGCTTACATACATTACGGTACTTTATTAATATACAAATACAAAATCTTAATCAATCATCCATTAGTTAAGGCAAGATTATGGTATTTATGTGCTTATTTTAAGCAATTGATTAATATTAATATGGTCTAACAACTCTATAAATAGTGTAGGCATGCTTCACAATTCTCAGTCACTCCAAATGCATATCATCTTCCGTAAGGTAGAAAACAATTTTTTTTACCTTTTAATTGTTATAGTTGTATTTTTCTAGAAAAGTTTTAACTATTCATTTGCTTATAATATTTTTTCTTAAATTTGCAGGTATGAGGAAATGAACTCAAGCACTCATTGAGAAAAAAACGAAGACGAGGATTCTTAGAATTGCAATTAAGTGACAACAATGTTTTTCCTATGGCATAATATTGTATTTTGTTATATTTTAAGCTTTTGGAATGTACATGTCTATAAATAGTGTAGGCATGTTTCTCAATTTTCAATAACTCCAAATGCATATCATCTTCGGTAAGGTAGAAAATATTTTTTTAGCTTTTAATTGTTGTAGTAGTATTTTAGTAGAAAAGATCTAATTATTCATTTGCTTACTAATTTCTTAAATTTGCAGGTACGAGAGGATTAGCTCAAACATTCATTGACAAGAAAAATAGATGAGGATACTTAGAATTGTAATTAGTTGTCAACAATATTTTTCGTATGACATAATATTGTATTTTGTTATATTTTAAGCTTTGGGAATGTATGTTTCTTATATATGTTATGTTTCAAACATTTCATATGGATTAGCTAGATTAATTTTCACATTTCCCTTCATGTGTAAGTATTGTAGTAGAACTGTGTGTTTTATAATTTATCATTCAATTTATTTTAACTTCATGAACTCATGAACATAAGAATAAATGAAAATTTTTAAAATTGAAATATATTACATTGAAAGCTTCAATTTACTTGCTAGCAAGTCTCGGCTGAATCATTACTTCCATTGTGTGACTTTTGTTTAATTTCAAGTTTTTGTTTGAATTATAATTTCATCAAATATAATAATAAATCAAGATAAAAAACCAAAATCTTTAAAATTCATGCACTCCAATTTCTTACACCTCAAATAATATACTTGATTTTCACCTTCCTTCAATTTTTGATCGACTTTTAATTTTTAAGTTGAAAAAAAGAAATAAAATGTTAAATCCATTCATGTCAATTTTTATAGTTCCCCTATACTAAACTTGCTCTAACTTTTATGGTTTTAAATATTATTATTATTATTATTATTATTTTGTTGAGTTTTGAGGAATTATAAATACATGTATTTTTAATAAGGGTGTTAGAAAAGATTTAAATGTGAAAGTGCTTAAAGGAGTTAATTTCAAAAGTCTAGGGATCTAATTAATCTTAATATTTACGAAAGGTTAAATATGCTCAAATCAGAATAGTCAGAGGATTAATTTGGAACTTACTCTTTTATTTTATTTTTAATTATTTAAAAAACTCTAGAAATAGAATAATCTAAATATTTATTATTGTAATTAGTATAATTTATAATTCTTACATACCCTAAAAAAATATATAATAATATATTATTACCATCAAATATGTTGACCCAATAAGTACATGCACAAATCAAATATGCCTCAATCCAAACTCATTATCATTGTGCGAAGTATCATTTCGGAAATTGTCACCCTTACCTGAACTCAATTATATCAAGTTCTAATATTTACAGTATAAACTCAAGAAATGTAGTGACATTCATTGTAAGATTTATCACGAAAATAATTAATTTTAATATCCATATAAACATTGCGCATCGCGCAGGCAGAAAAAAAATGCAATATATAAAATAAAAAAAAATCCCAAAGATTAAATGTTTACCGTGAAAAATGGTTTAGGCAAGTATAAGATTCATATGGTATATATATATTATATATTATTGAATATTTTAAATTTGATGAATCTGTAGTTAAATATATAAATAGAAATAGAGAAGACAATAATATAAAGATCATTTTACCCTTTTGACTAATTGATAACATAAGGACTTGAAGTTTTGGCATATCCAACCGCAGATAGAGTATCTTTCTTCATAGCTTGGAGGTCATCTTTAAGGTATAGCTTGCAAGATATGAAGTTGCAACTATATGCAACCTCAAGAGCGAGCCAAATGCGCGCAAGGTGGTACAACCGAGTACTTCAGCCATGGACTCCTTTGTTAGATATGAGAGAACTAGACTAAGAAGTAACTGATCTTGGGCACTGCATAATTTATAGCCGCAATTGACTACGGAGGTACCACCTGTAACACCCCCTTCTAGCCTTCCCAACAAGAGGCGAGTTACAGTCATGGGTTTTCAGTATCAAATCAAATTTAATAAAAATGAAAATAAACTTAAAATAACTTCCATAGAAGTAAGGGTTAACATTTCAAAAGCAATTACAATGGGAAGGAAAACAACTAATCAGAGTAGTGCAACGTGTGTGTTAAGAGTGGTGTGATATGCATATGAGGATGCATATCACAGAACCTTTTTCCAAAATCTGTACAAGCAACTTTGCCTTTACACCCTGCACCTCCTCATCCATTGCTTTCAACCTGCACGTTTTAGAAATAACGCGAGGGGCTGAGTACTCATGTACCCCGTGGAGACGTGCCCAAAAACATACATTTTATATATGAAAGCTATGCCAACACACACAGATAAACACGGGGTTTTATTGAAAAGTACCGTGTTATCTAAAACATTTTAATTTGCTGCAGCTATCTACCATGTTATCATATCTGTTTAACGTTGTAACTGGAAGTTGGCCTACTTCCGAGTTACGATGAATAGCGGGGAATGGACTAACCACTCTACCCAATATCATCAATTAGTGCACTAGTCTCAGTATGTCACCTTGAGACCCGATCGTTTTAAGAAAGAAAAGAAATACACCGCCTTATCCCCCTAGGGCTTCAGTACTCCAGTTGAACAGCACGAGCTCATAAACAAGTAGGTTGCTAGCCTTCAATAACTGATTCACAAGACTAGCTCAAGTACCAGAAGTACTTGGTTCTCATCTTAGTGATTGGACTCTCTGATGATAGCAGTCAACAGAGGAACATATATGTAACATTAAAACATTTTAGGCATAGCATTCGTTTAAAGCAAAACATTTTACACATGCTTTAGAAAAACAAAACGCATTTTGATTTTATACGGAAAATAGTCCCCACCTGGTGTTAAGCTTCAAAAGTAAGATGCTTTCCCGCTAAATGTGTAATTGAGCCTGCTTTCCTCAACACTTATCCTCCTACAAATAATCAAGGATCACCAAATTAGGACGGACGATCTAGGACAACGACAAGCTTAACCAAATCTAAACCAACTCGCAATCAACTCATATCTTATTCAATCTGACATGGTTTATAGCTCAAATCCACATTCAATCTTATAGAAATTCGAATTCCAAAACCAAACGCGTATCGAATCATTTTCTCATGCTCAACATGCTTCCCATTTCATAATTTAAACTTAAGGGTTGAAAAGATTCGAAACGGAATGAAAAATAGCTCAAAACACATGTTTTATACTTCAAGGTCGTAGCCCATCCCGAACGGAATGAGTCCGTCCCGAACCGGATGGACAACGAGCAAAATCGAGATGACCAAACCCAGTCCCGAGCGGGACCATCCCATCCCGAACGGGATGGGGTCCTGGCTCACGCCCGTTGCACGTTCGAGGCTCGTCTCGAGCGGGATGCCTCCGTCCCGTTCGGGACGAGTCGTCTTCTCCGACGAACTCGCCGGTTTCAGCCCTAAAACTCGTATTTTCTCGCAATTCCTCCGTCCGATCTTACATGCAATGATATATTTAAGATCCTAGGACATTCTAGAGCACGAATCCAACCTCTAAACACGAAAAACACGCAAGAATTAAGGGGTACACAAAGCTCACCGGAAATTTCTCGCTCTCCGGCGAAGGACGCGATTCCGGCGAGGAAACTCGAGTTCCTTGACGTTCGAAAAATCTACACACGATGGGGAACATGAATCTAACATCAAAACACCGAATTACGGCCAGAATAACAAGATTCAAACCAAAATCCACGAATTAAATCTCACATTTTACCTCAACTTCTCACTTCGATATCTCTCTCGTTTCTCGTCCTCTCGGAGCCCACGAGTACTCAAAACGAAGCTCGGAAATCATACTACAAGATGGTGGTGGCGGCTTGTCGAAAGGCTGCCAGAGTTGGCCGGAATTTGGCCGGAAATACAGTCTGACGGGTTTGGGGTTTTGAAAAGGGGCTGCTCTTTTCTCTCTCTAGAATTATAATATATGATGAATAAATTATATAATTTCCAACATATATACATATATTTCCCTTTTTACTCTATATTATATGTATATAATTATATCTATATCTATATATATATTTATATATATATAAATCCTTATATCCAAATATGCTCTATAAATTTTTATACATGAGTTCCAACATGATACTTCCAATTTCCTCACAAAATTCCAAATACTCATGCATAAATATCCAAAAATCAATCTCCAATGTATAAGATTCCAAGTTCTCACCATGATATTTCCAATAAATCTTGATAATTCAACCTCATTAAATCCCATTTATACTTGATAATTCCTTCCAATCTATACAAAATCCCAACCTAAATAATAAGATTTAATTCTCCAACCACAATAACATAATTTCAAACATTCCCAAATTGCGAAAATTCTCTTTATTGAATTCAATTGAGCATTGCAAAAGCTTAATTAAGCTTGGGGTATTACATCCCCTCACCCTTATAAAAATTTTCGTCCCGAAAATTAAAATGCTTCGAAAAGCTCGGGATACCTCTCCTTCATCTTTTCCTCCAACTCCCATGTCGCTTCTTCGTGTCCATGATGGCTCCATAGTACCTTCACGAGCGGAATCGACTTATTCCGGAGCTCTTGCATCTTACGATCTAATATGGCCTCCGGCCGTTCTTCATATCGCAAGTCCGGACTTAACACCACTTCCTCTTGACGAATCACGTGTCTAGGATTGTACATGTACTTTCTCAGTTGTGACACGTGAAATATATTATGTATATTACCCGTGCTCGGGGGTAGTGCTAATCACGCTTTAATATTTCATACAGTCCCACATAGCGCGGTCTCAGTTTTCCTTTAACTCCAAAACGCACTATGCCCCTGGAAGGCGAAACTTTGAGGAATACCTTATCCCCAATTTCAGAACTCAATTCTGCCCTCCTCGAGCCGGCATAAGACTTCTGCCTACTCTGCGCTTCTCTGATCCTTTCTCGAATCTGACGAACTATTGTTATCATCTCGCTCACAGCGTCAGGTCCAATTACTTTCCGTTCTCCTACCTCATCCCAATACAGAAGCGAACGTCACTTCCTCCCGTACAAAGCTTCATAGGGAGCCATTCCGATGGTCGCCTAGTAACTATTATTATAAGTGAATTTGATCAAAATCGGCTCCCAACTGCCTCCTCGGCCTAAGACCACTGTTCTTAACATGTCTTCGAGGGTTTGGATTGTCCTCTCAGATTGACCATCTGATTGTGGATGAAACGCCGTACTGAAATTCAGGCGAGTTCCCAATTTCTGCTATAAGCTCATCCGAAAACGAGATGTAAATTTTTGCATCTCTGTCAGACGTAATAGATTTCGGCATTCCGCACAGTCTGATAATTTCTCATACAATCCCATCAATAAACAGTCTTTAGATCATGGTACACCTGGTACTCACTGGGTGGGTAGTATACGGGTTTTCATGAGCTTCACTCATGATTTCATTTCTCAATAATTCCTTATTCTGTCTTTGAGCATCAGTGTACTATCAGGCGCTTTTCTGTATTCTCTCAATGACTTGATTCTTACCTCCTGACGTAACTTCTTAAGCTCCATGCCTTATCTCTGTGTGTCAACGATTCTCTTTCCTAAATCTGATACAACAGTTAAAGCTACTACGTCACGCCAGACTCTTACCGCAGGTGATCTAACTTCAAGACTAAATTTCTCGAAATCCTGTATCAATCTGCTTTTTCTGATCAGCACATATCCAAGTTAAGTTTCTCCTTCACCGACTCAATGCATCTGCAACTAAATTGATCTTACATGGGTGATAATTTATTATCAAGTCACAATCATTAACTAACTCTAACCATCTTCTCAGTCTCGTATTCAAGTTCTTCTGCTCGAAGAAATATTTCAAGCTCTTATGATCCGTGAACATTGCGCATTTAACTCCGTAAAGATGGTGCCTCCATATTTTCAACGCGTGAATCACCGTTGCTAACTCAATACCATCAATTCATTTTTTCGATGCATTAACATTAACTTCGAAATTCTTATGGTACTGATAAGTCTGGCGCTGTGGTCAAAAGATGCTTTAATTTCCAAAAATACCTCGCTCACCCTTCCATCCATACGAATTTCATCCCTATCTGAAGTATTTGAGTCATAGGCTTAGCAATCCTT
This sequence comes from Plectranthus barbatus, assembly GCA_026898455.1. Lineage (NCBI taxonomy): Eukaryota > Viridiplantae > Streptophyta > Magnoliopsida > Lamiales > Lamiaceae > Plectranthus > Plectranthus barbatus. Next base: position 14,239 of record JAPKLW010006868.1, read on the forward strand.
GAAAATCCATCATTAAAGCTTTGATGATAACCTGCTAAATTAAGAAAGCTACGAATCTCTTTTTGGCGTTGTTGACGACTTCCACTCTATCACCGTCTGGGTCTTTGCTGGATCCACCTTGATTCCATCATCCAAAACACTGTGACCCAGAAATGTCATCTCTCTCTCTCGACCAGAATTCACATTTGCTGAGCTTGCTTACAACTTCTCTTCTCTGAATGTTTGTACACCATTCTCCAATACTACTCAGGTTTCCTCTTGTTCTTCGATTATTAAAATATCATCGATAAGGACCTCCCCATAAATTCGTAGGATCATGTCTGATTCTAAAACTGTCCTTGATATGTCTTCCTTCTTAACCTTCATCCGACGGTAGCCCGAGCGAAGATCTTTCTTAGAGAATGTACTCACTCCCTTAGGTTGGTCGAACAAGTCATAAATTTTAGGCAACGAATAACAGTTCTTCAAGATCATCTTACTTAACTCTCGGTAACCATACGTATTCTCATCGACCCGCCTTTCTTCCTTGATAAACAGGATCAGAGCTTCCCACGGCAAAACACCTAGCCAAATAAATCCTATGTCTAGGAGCCTTTGAAGTTGTACCTTTAACTCTTGAAACTCTTAGGCGCCACTTTATTCGGTGTTTTGAAATCGGTGTTGCTCCTGGTTTTAAATTGATCACGAACTCCACTCCTCTAACGACTGGCAGTCCTGGTAACTCTTTAGGAAATACATCTTCAAATTCTCGAACGATGAACACATCCTGGACTGCTAACTCCTCTTTCTCTTCACTTTCCAACAACCAAGTATCTCTGGTTTCCAGTCTTTGACAAATTTCGAGACTCATACAACTGAAATAACCGGTACTCTTCCTTCTTCGAGATCCATAACAAAAGATTCTTCATTTTCTGATCGCGGAATCGTAACCTTCCTCTCATAACATAAATTGTCGCTTTATTCTCGGTTAGCCCAATCCATTCTGGAATTATATCCACGTCCTACATATCCATAACGTTTAACTCGGCTACTAATTCTCATGTTTATATAATTCGACTGTCAAATCACGACAGACTAAGGTAATCATAGTTATTTTCTCTCAAAAGCAATGTTATGCTTAGTTCATGAATATTCTTCTCTGCCTTAAGTCTTACTAATTCACCACATGATGATAAATATCAATTAAAACCATAATATGTTGGCCTCATCTTTATTGTTCCCAAGAGCATATACTCAAATTCTCCTCTGGTTGTTTTCCTTTGGCCTCAGCCTCTATCACGATCTCGTCTTTCTCACAATTTCTATATTTCTGACATTTCTTGGTCTTGAAATATTAAATCCGAGGAAAAATTCTCCAAGTGAAAATCCCAACACAGTCCATTGACTCGGTCCATTGACCCATTAATCTTATCTGACTTAAACTCAGCCCCGAGTTAAACTCTCTACTTCCTTTGTTAGGGTCCTCTTCAGTTGGTAAGCACCAATGATTTGAAGGAAATAATCACAACAACTCATTGAAGTGATGAAGAACTCGCTTCAATTTAGACATGCTTGAACAAGGAATAGCAGGTTTGTATTTAAGAAACCCAAAAGAATGTATGACAAATCACATACTTGATTTAAAGGAGATCATCACCAATTTAAGCAATGAATACAAACGAAACACAATTGCTTAATGAAATGGTACTCTAGACAACAAGGGGGTTCAAATGTGCATGCTTGATTTCAAACAAAGCGAATTGTTGGGAAATTATTCCTGAAATCTCCCTTAGGACCTATTTGTAAAAGGTTTTGTTGGATCAAACCTTATATAGTTGGTCGATCATTTGCCGAATTCTAGAAAGTCTAGCATACTCTGTAAAGTCCTGTATAGATTTTATATTGAGTTGTAATAGACTAGTGTGCTAAGAAGAATTCCTAGCAGATACGTAGCAGATGACGTCTGCTAAGAGTCGTTGAACAGCAGAATGCTAAGATATTAGCATTCATCAACAACTTACAACTGCTAGAGAAACGAGCAAACGAAGGATTACTAGCAAACAGCAGAACGTTTGCTAGACAATACACAACAACAGAATGCTAAGGCATTAGCATTCGGCACCCTTCAGCGA
>JAPKLW010006869.1:0-16348 GCA_026898455.1 Plectranthus barbatus
TTTCCATAACTGCGCTAGAACTCATTTAGTGAACAGGGTTGGAAGCCCCTTTGTTATTGATTTGGGTGAACTGTCCCCATGTGTTTGTTGGAATGAGGCGGAGTGTCCTCCAGTGTTTGGATCCGGTGATTTATATCAAACGATCGGGTCTCAAAATGGATTTCTGAGACCAGCGCACTTTGATGACAGTAGGTTGAGTGTGAATGCATTCCTAACTTGGAAGTCGGCCAACTTCCAGTTACAACACTGAAACAGATATGATAACATGTAAATAGCACGCGTGCAAAATAAAATGTTTTAGATAGCACGGTTCCTTTCAACAAAACCCCGTGTTTATCTGTGTGAGTTGCATAGCATAATCTCATATATAATGTATGTTTTCGGGCATGTTTCTCATTGGGTACATTAGTACTCAGCCCCTCGTATTATTTCTAAAATACGCAGGTTGAGCAGCGAGGATTGGAGTACAATGGGTGTAAACAGGCGAGGTGAAGATTTCCAGATTTTAAAGATCCTGAGATATGCATCTTCATATGCATATCTCCACTACGCTGCACACATACCGCTGCTACACGCTCTGTTCCTTCCTTCCCGTTTTGAAATGTTTTATGGACCAACTTTTATTTTCTTTAAAACTTGGACTCGAAGTATGATTTCTTCTGTTATTTAAATATCATTTTAAATTCTCTAAAGTCTTCCGCTGATTTAAATTAAGATTTATGTTTTAGAAAATCTGATCATCAATGTATCGTGTCCCCAAATTAGGGAAGGTCAGTTGGGGGCGTTAGAGAGGTGGTATCAGAGCTCGGTTTTTGAAAAGGGCTTTAAAAAAGTTTTTAAGTTGTTTTGAAACCATTTTGAAACTGATTTGAAGAACTGCAAGTTTTAAAACATTCTTGGTTTGGAAAGTTGAGTTGAAGTGACTGCTCGTGTTTACACCCTACTCCATCCTGCGCAACCTGAGGTATGTTTCAAAGATTTAAATTACTTGCTCGCAAAGTTAATTATTGTTGAGTCACTTTGAAAGTGTTGTGTATTGATCGAAAGTAAATTGGAAATGATTTTGAAAAGATAGCACAACGTGTTTGTGGCTATAAAAGTTCGAAAGTGTTGGTGGTCTGAATGAAAATGTTTGAAATGATTTGAGACTTGTTCTGGTACTAAACAAAAGTACATTTGAATGGTGTTATTGAAAGGAAAGTGTGAGTTGTTTTGTGTTGAACGGGGTGCTAACACAACTTGATTGATGAAAGAAGATGGTTGATGTTGTTTTGAGAAAAACCACGTGATTTTGAAATTGTTGGTTGGTTTTGAAAATTTTTGGAATTGTTTGGCTTGACACCAGGTTGGTGGTCTTTGAAATGGTGATTTCAGAATATTGGTTTTGAAAGGTGTTGCAAGAAGTGTAAAGTTTTGAGTTGTTTCTAAAGATGTGTTAACCTGTGAGATGAGCTGTAAGTTGTGGAATTATGAAGTTAATTTAAAAGTTAAACCAGGATGGATTAGGATATAACAAACCGACTAGTGGTCTCAAATGTTGAACTTAGAATGATGTTGGATTTGTTGTATAAGAGTAAGTTAGATGGTTTGTTGAAATTGAAAATTTCATGTGAACTGGAAAATCCAGTAATTGGTGGAGTGTGCAGAATGCACGTGGTGAGTCTGACAGATGTAGTTAGACTTGAGTGAGTGTGTTAGCGCAAAGATCTGTTGGAACCTCGACATGGTATGTTGGAGATGTAGGGTTTGAGTCTACGATGGACAACACGAGTTGCCATTAATGAATTTCTTGCCAAGGATCGTTCTTAGGATACCAGGAACAAATTTCAATTAAATAAACCATGCGATCCTATGCATGCTCCTACAAAATTAATTGCAGATGATGGATTTAGAGAATACCTGATTTCACCGTTTGATCTACAGATCTAGATCGGAGCCAATAACGATGAAATAGATCTGGATCTGAATCTGAACACCGGCAATGAACAGTTGTTCCTACAGATCTGATCTTCTGATCTGTTCCCTTGCTCCTTGGAAATCTGGTGAGGATTATCTACCAAGTTGAATCCAAGATCTGGAGAAATCGATCAGTTTCTCCCTCAGATTAGCCGCCGCCGTTCTCTCCCTATTTTTCAATATACTGAAAAGTCTAATTCTTAATGATCTGATAGAGAGAAGTCCTTTATATAGTGTTAGGGTTTTGAGAAACTCTAACCCTAATGGGCTTGAGCAGTTCATGGGCCAGACCAGGGACCAGATGCAAATAATAAAGTGGGCCATCTTTAGTAATTAATCCTTCCTTGTTCAACCCAGAACATAATTAATTAATAAAACATTGTTTTAACCTTCACCACGGTAACAATGCTGACTCGCCCCTTTATTACCACGTTATTAGGAACGGGTTGCACCAAACTAACATGGTCCACATATTAAAGGTTTTAGACATTCATTAATTAATTTGGCCTATGACAATCAGCCACAATTAATTAATCTCTTATTTCCTGAGTAATACCACTCACTCCTTTTCACTTATGCCTGAATTAAATAATTCAACCTGCAGGGTTTAGCATAATGAACCTTGTGAGCTCCTCAGGGAATGTCACCATCCTAAAACGGATATGCTTACCTAAACGTCCAGACTAAGCAGGCCACACACAAATTGCCAACACCCAAAATACGGGTATAAGAGTACATGAAAGACTCGCCACCATGGTAAATCAAAGTGTGGTCAATATGTGTGTGCCCCTTATCCTTCAGTTAGGTTTAAGATCATAGGAAGTATGTTAGGGATCTGGCTCATTCATATGTCAATGAGAATGGCACATCCCACTGTTGATCCCATCAATACATAACCATGTACCGACACATCAAGTAGCTAGGATAAGCCCACTTATGAACCGATGTGCCGCAGCTTAGACCGACAGCCTATCCAAGGACTGTCTCAGCTGTGATACTGTTTATATCTCGCTAGGTCAAACGATTCATATGATCCTCTGTGATCTCCTACACACCATATGATCATCCCTATAGGCGAGATAATAGGATATTATGGTTCGTTGTATGTTTGTTTCATCAGACAGCGAGCATTGTTGCAGCAACATATATGAAGACCAGTGTACAAAACACTTAATCATATATGCTTTCAGTATATAATCCCAACAATCTCCCACTTATACTTAAAGCATAATACCATTGCTTTACCAAAGTATTAAGTGTGTCTATACTGTCAATCACTCCCACTGCATTCACGTTACCTCTTGTCACTATTTCTCGTATGATGTGATACCACACATCCTATGTGTTTCACCACCTTGTGAGTCTTGGGTTCCCTTGAGTTTGTCATTGCACCAACATGATCACAATTGCATGTGACCTTATTAGGCAAACTCAGAACACACACCTCTAGAGGATAATATCGGAGTTATACTGCTTCTTGCGAAGCTAATGAAGCTATCAAAAGCTCAGCCTTCATATCGGAATCCATAACACACTTCTGTGTTAGATTCCTATAACTCCTCCTCCAAGGCCAACACATAGTTAGAGGTCGATTTCCTTTCCTTATGATCCTCCTGGATATCCGGTGCCATTCAACTCACAAGGCTCATTCATTAACCAATGTGCCTATCCAGAGTTGAACTCATATCTGTTTAACATGTTTATAGCATTACAGATATCTACCTTCGTTCATTTACAATATAGAAAGACAACAATCTTTCTTGCTATGAACGACACACCACAGAATCAATTTAAGCGACTTAAGATACCTGAACATCCTTTTCTTGTGACCACACAAGACTTTAATTCAAAAGATGTTCCAAGATCTCATAAGTCCTACTTCTGAAACTGTTCGGATAACCATCCCTTATGCCTGACAATATCTCCACATCGTTTCCGAATGTGAAAATACCATCTACATAATGTACAAGGAAAACCACGCTTCCGCTGATACATAACTGGTACATGAAACTATCATTCTCGATAGACAATATTGAAATGTCTGTTACATGACCTTGAAGCTCCTTTAAGTTCATACTTGAACTATCTTGGCTTCCAGACATGATGCTTTGCACATAACTTATCTGGTTGTTGCATACAAATGTCGTCACCTTTTATCAAGGTACCCGTTTATAAAATACGGATGACGTTATCTATCTTCCAGATATTTAGATTCATATGTGCTGTTATGGTTAAAAGAATTCGAATGGGTTTAATAGTTGCAACCAGTGAGAAGGTCTTGTTGTGAAACATACCTTGCTCACCAACCTAGACTCTTGAATATACTAGGTTACCATTCGAGTATTATTCTTGTATATCAATCAGTTACCTATAGCTGGAAAGTTATTTGACAATCACTGATCCTGATACACAACCATAACCTTTACTGATTTATTTCTGAATTCATGACTTGACGTCATTTAACTACATCGTTTGTCTTAACAGCTTCGTTGCGCTTTAAGGGATGAGTACGATGTTGTTCGTTAAGCTGGCAACAAGTCCAGAGACTATTTCCACGAACCAGTACCATTAAGCCTTTTAAGGCAACCTCCCACTGCAACAATGCTCCTTTTACCTTGTCAGTTAATGGTGCATTAATTTGTGGTTTACCATCTTACACAGGTGACCGTGCAATTGGTACCATACCTTCCAAGGTATGCTCAATTTGCCACGGGGTATTTCCTGATGGATTTGAATTGTCTTCTCTAAAATATTAGAGAACAATCTCACATTTGGATTCATGGTTTAATCCTATACAACTTGCTTGTATCTAGGATATACAAAGCAACCATCTTTTTCGTTTACCTGGAATAGCCCACAAGGCAATACTAGTTTAAACCTTTCTTCCAACCAATCAGTTTCCTTTATCAACTTAACAGCCGAATTACCCATCATTGCCCTTTTGACAGAGTCAAGGTCTGCTAGGGTATTTGGAACTGATTTAGAAGACATTAGATCAAGCAAATATACAACTGCTTTTGGCGCTCTTCCCAAAAACGAAAATTTGGCAAAGCTGGCATAACTTATAAACTTTTAAAGAATTTTATTTCATTTTACCTACACTATCCGAATCGAGGGATAATAGGTGTAGTTAACTGGGATGCAATCCCTTTGCTCTGCCAGATACTGTAAGACCCATCACTTAAGATACACCATTATGAATGAACCATAATGTTTTTACGGTCTTGTTTAACTTATTCTCTACCTTAGTCTTGAACGCTCTTGATTAAAGCAAGAGACTAAGACTTGTAGCGAACTAGATAAACATATCCAAATCTTAAATGATTACAGTATCAATGCCTGTTAAGGCAACTGCGGAAGTAGACTTAAACCAGCAAACCAGAGCAAACACGAAATAACCTATAGAGATACAATCGTCTATTAAAAGACCTTGGTTACCATCTTAAACCTCTAAGTAGTTGTCATAAGTGCCATTCTTAGGAATACCTGGATTGAATCCATAATTCCATGAATTACTTAAAACTACTTAGACTGATGTAACCTATCTCTATAGCTATTCTTTAAATTATACCTTAGAACACTGACAGTTTATGTAATCAAGTAATGAAGAGACAATCATCCATAATAGAAAACACTGTTATTCATTATGATAAAAAAAACTCTATCCGAATAACTGATAATCCATGACAATAGATGAAAATTGTTTATCAAAACAACATCTCTTTAGAAACTTGAATTAAAAACAGAGTTTTTAACATAAACTCAAAGTAAAATCTCCATCAGCTGAAGTAGCAACTACCAGCATCAATCTTGGAGATGGTAATCCCCGCCATCTTCAAGCCTTAAGCTTGATTCCCTGCAAAGTGTAGCAAACACGATTAGTGACCTCAGTTACCACTACCCACTAAGGAGTAGAAAACCGATACTAAACATGTTTCAACAAGCAGTGCAAAAGATGACGTACCTTGTCCCTTAGTTACCAAACTTGGACAATTTACTTTCCAGTGACCCTTCTTGCCACACTTGAAACATTTGTCTTTCTTGTTATCTTTCTTTCCTTTTTTCTCTCCTTTACCATTCTTCTTCTTCATGTCATAATGACGCGATTTAGAAGAACTTTTAGCAAGAGATCTGGAATGAACTGATAAGGCAAGACTGCTCCCACTGCTTTCTTCATTCCTCTTTTCTTTGACATCACTCTTTCGACTCGGAAGCAAATCAGAGTGATTCACAGAAAAGACTGAAGAAGCTTCTGTTGATACAAGATCCTTGAGCAAACTGTGAACAGTATACTCACTCTTGTTTTTCTCAACAGAAATTCTGAAGTCATCAAATGACTTCGGTAACGTGTTGAGTATCAAGTCAATTTTGACATCATTGTCAATTTGACCACCCATTAATGTGTACTCATCTATGAGCTGAATGAGCGATTCCACATGTTCACGTACCGAACAGTTTTGACCTATTTTCTGTCTTACAATACGCTTGATAAGACTGGATCTAGCATGTCCATCGAGTCCGCCATATGCTACGTCAAGACGTCACATAATGTCACGCGCAAGGCATACATCACTATAACGAGGACGCAGTGCATCTGACATACCAGCCAAGATATATTGTCTGGCCATGCCATTCGACCACATCCACATGTGATACTGTGCACGCTCCTCATCAGAAGATGTATCAGTCGGTGAACTCGGACAGGGAGTTTGCAGAACAAACAAATGTCCAAATGAATCCAAGAGCTTGACAATGTCACTTTTCCATCCAGGAAAATTTGGACCAGTCAAGGAATTGTGAACGATTGAATTGTTGAGTGATGCAATAATAGACATATCTGAAAATAAATAAGCGAATTAAAGTAAGCACATCCTACGAACAATTGAAACAAATATGCATAGAACCTTTAGATAAAACAATGCAATTTGCTTCCTCCAATTGCCCAAGCTAATTTACCGCAAGCTACTTGAGTAGACGTTTACGGCAAACGCTCAACCAGACCAAAATAAGTCCTTTAATTTCTTAACATGCCAGGTATCTTAAGCAAAAGAAATTAATATTGGTGATCTTAAGACCATGTTCACCTATCCGGAGCAGGGACATCATTCATGAGTTATACTCCAGGCAACATCTAAGCCAAAAAAAATAACTACAAGCCTAACTCCGGACGTTTAGAGCGATTTAGTATACATACTAGACCCATGCCGCATGCCCCTCACATCCTTTTTTATCTCATTTAGTTTAATCTTAGAGACCAGTGAAAGTTGTCTCAATGCAAGCTACTTGAGTAGACGTTTGCTCAGAGGCTCCCACTTCTCATCTTAAACTAAATGTTTTATTTAGAAACCTCATCGCACCAGACCTAGTGAGAAGCCTCTAACGCAAGCTACTTGAGTAGACGTTTACGCTTCAAGATGCCTCACTTCCAGTGAGAGGTCGTGAACTTGGTTAGAAAAGAACCAAAATCCAGCTTAGTATTTTTAATTCTAAAGGTTTCATGCGCACACATTATTTTATGTTCCCATAAATTATGTCACACCCAAAATTCCATCATAAATTAATATGATCCCGGAATTTATAGACATAATTTAAAACATAAAATAAATCACATCAGACATGCTCAAAAAATAAATTGCAACATGCTTATAACAGTAAATAATTAAAGCAAATAATCATGCTTCCTATTATTTACTAGTGCGCACATAATAAATCACATCAGTACGAGAAATAATTAAATTAACAAATAAAATCTCGTGGCCCCTCAGATGCGATTACATGGAAATAAATTAAATCTAATCTATTACAAGATTTAATTCCAATACAGATCTTCAAACTGGGCCTCCGTTGGACTTGAAATCTGAATCGGACTGAAAAACAGCAGTTGGGCTGCAAATTAGGGTTTCTGGCCCGAACAGCAGCCAAACCCTAATTTTTCAAATTGCGGGCCGCCTCTGGGCTGAGAAGTCCGATTTGCGGCCCGGGCTTGGAAACCCTAGGGTTTTGGAAACCCTAGTTCCCAACCCAGCCGCCACAGTTCACTGCAGCCACCGGCCCCGCCTTTCCGGCCGGACCTCGCAGCAAGCGTCGCCCCTGCTCAACCGTCGTCACCAGCCAACCCGTCACACCGTGGAGTCGCCGCAGCCGTGTCTGAAATGCAAGCTCGTGCTCGCTGTGGCCACGCAAAAGCAGCAGCAAGCGCGGCAGAGCCGCGCTCCAAATCCACCGCCGCGCGCGGTCTGCTACACCATGGACCACCACCGCCGCGCGCAGGGGTTGCGAGGCCAGCGTGGCACGCCACCGTCGGCTCTGCATCGAAATGCGACGGGAGAGAGAGAGCGGGCGCAGCCCAGCCGCAGGGAAGAATCCCCACCGCCGCCACCCGCAGGCCGGATCTGGGAGTTTGCCGGACTCCTGCACGCTGCTGCAGAACCCCCGTCGACCTGAGCTCGCCGGAACCACGCGCAATAGCTTAAGAAAACCAGGCGTGGCCCAGCCAAAACAGAAACCCTAGGGTTTCTACTGCCGCCACCACCTGCTGCTGCCGCCACCGCCCGCCGCCGTGTGTTCTTTGTTCTTCGTTCTTCTTTCGGATCTCAGATTCTCCAATTTTTACAGATTTGAATAAAAGAAAATACAAAAAAACAGATCTAGATCTATTACATGATTTCCTATCAAATCTAACCACGGATTTTCTTGTGGTGAAAAACAGATCCAAAAATGAGAAGTCCACGAGAACAAAAACATCCACGACAATTTAAATCCATCCATGAACATACATATTTATTTAATCTCGATTTATCCAAGATAGAGCCTAAGAACATGAACCTCGCTCTGATACCCATTGTAGGGTTTGAGCCTACGATGGACAACACGAGTTGCCATTAATGAATTTCTTGCCAAGGATCGTTCTTAGGATACCAGGAACAAATTTCAATTAAATAAACCATGCGGTCCTATGCATGCTCCTACAAAATTAATTGCAGAGGATGGATTTAGAGAATACCTGATTTCACCGTTTGATCTACTGATCTAGATCGGAGCCAATAACGATGAAATAGATCTGGATCTGAATCTGAACACCGGTGATGAACAATTGTTCCTACATATCTGATCTTCTGATTTGTTCCCTTGCTCCTTGGAAATCTGGTGAGGATTATCTACCAAGTTGAATTCGAGATCTGGAGAAATCGATCAGTTTCTCCCTCAGATTAGCCGCCGCCGTTCTCTCCCTCTTTTTCAATATACTGAAAAGTCTAATTCTTAATGATCTGATAGAGAGAAGGCCTTTATATAGTGTTACGGTTTTGAGAAACTCTAACCCTAATGGGCTTGAGCAGTTCATGGGCCAGACCAGGGACCAGATGCAAATAATAAAGTGGGCCCTCTTTATTAATTAATCCTTCCTTGTTCAACCCAGAACATAATTAATTAATAAAACATTGTTTTAACCTTCACCACGGTAACAATGCTGACTCGCCCCTTTATTACCACATTATTAGGAACGAGTTGCACCAAACTAACATGATCCACATATTTAAGGTTTTAGACATTCATTAATTAATTTGGCCTATGACAATCAACCACAATTAATTAATCTCTTATTTCCTGAGTAATACCACTCACTCCTTTTCACTTATGCTTGAATTAAATAATTCAACCTGCAGGGTTTAGCATAATGAACCTTGTGAGCTCCTCAGGGAATGTCACCATCCTGAAACGGATATGCTTACCTAAATGTCCAGACTAAGCAGGCCACACACAAATTGCCAACACCCAAAATACGGGTATAAGAGTACATGAAAGACTCGCCACCATGGTATATCAAAGTGTGGTCAATATGTGTGTGCCCCTTATCCTTCAGTTAGGTTTAAGATCATAGGAAGTATGTTAGGGATCTGGCTCATTCATATGTCAATGAGAATGGCACATCCCACTATTGATCCCATCAATACATAACCATGTACCGACACATCAAGTAGCTAGGATAAGCCCACTTATGAACCGATGTGCCGCAACTTAGACCGACAGCCTATCCAAGGACTGTCTCAGCTGTGATACTGTTTATATCTCGCTAGGTCAAACGATTCATACGATCCTCTGTGATCTCCTACACACCATATGATCATCCCTATAGGCGAGATAATAGGATATTATGGTTCGTTGTATGTTTGTTTCATCAGACATCGAGCATTGTTGCAGCAACATATATGAAGACCAATGTACAAAACACTTAATCGTATATGCTTTCAGTATATAATCCCAACAGGAGAATAACGATGCCACCAAAACATAAAATCTTGGATATGTGAGTAGATTTAGAGACGTTATATTACGATGATTGATAGTACCGATTGTGAAGTGATGTAGTTGTTGTTGTTGGGAGTGACGTGAAATGGCACCCGTAGTGGATTAAATCTAGAACCTTGAGATGTAGATTGATTTGATATCGGTTGGGACCATGGTGAGTGACGTGAAATAACGTATATAGTTTCGATCAAATCGAAAGGTATTTGAGTTATGTTTCATTCGTGCAAGTATAAGCGAATTGAGTTGTCCTTTGTGTGCTTAGTAAAATTTCTACCAGTTAAGTATAGTAGGTGATCAAACTCATTATTGTGAAATTTCATCCAACTGGATCAAGCGAAAACTTAAAATCGAGTTAGTAAGGTATTGATATAACTCAACCTTGCGAATTGAGTAAGAAATGAACAAGTTCTGGATATTGCTTGGATACGTGGTACCTATGAGTCAATGAGACGAGTATCGATAGCTGCAAAATGCCTGATAAGTCGTAAAGACAGTAAACCAAGGGCTCTCATTTGAAAGAAAGTTTTGTGTATGGAGATCTTTTAGATTCTAATTGCAGTACGATGAAAACCGTAACAATAACACTCACTGTTATGGATGTGACGCAGTTCGGGAAAAACTTTGACATGTCAAGTAGTGTCTCACGAGAATGTTGGATGGTCTTATTATGTTTGACCGATTATTAGTATCCTATGGGGGGGGATAGTTCTCTTCTGACTTGGTAAATTTTCTTTCATTACTCTAAACTATTAGTTTGTGAGCCTTTGATTATCCTACTCGCTTCCAATTCTGAACTGACTTGAGGACATTGTCTTATTTGATGTCTGAATTCTTTGCAATTGAGACGGAAGTTGTTCGCAACATAGCATTTCTCAATATAATTCCTTCTACACTTGATAAGCTGCAAAGTAATTCTGCCACGTTGGTTTTGTGCCGCCAGCGCTTCGTACCATTCTTTGAACTAGTTGAAATTTATGCCTTGATTTACTCTAACAATTTCTCTAATCTTTAACCATGTGTGATTACACCTTGATCTCATTCTCTTCCTTGATTGTTACTTGTTTCCTTTAAATCAAGTATGTTTACTACTTACTTATCTTCCTTGTTCTCTTGAATATGAACAAGTTGTTCTCGCTCTTTTTCCAAGAATGCTAAATTGTGTTTTGTGATTGTTCCTAGACTTGAATTCTTCAAGATGAGCGTGTCTATCCATACGTTATCATCAATAGATCCTTTGAACGTTAATATGCCTTCTTTGTTCAGGCATACTCAAAAGAATTAATCCTTAATAATTTATTCGATTGTTTCCTTGATTTCCGGGAAGACATGCTATTTGCTGTAATCTTATTGTTGAGATTCCTTCATGATATATCAGTTATTTTGGTTATTTCTCCTAATTCGAAGGAAGCGTACCCTTTTTATAAGTTATTGGCATGTCCATTTGCAAACGAGCATGCATTACTTCACTTTTTTATTACCTTTTGATCGCCGAATTATATCCATTTCTCATGCCTGCTAAATCGAATTTGTTCTCATTTGTTTCGGTTGAAGTTAAGCATGCTTATTGAACCTCTTTGATGTCGAGTATACCATTTCGTTAAGCATGCAAAATTATATTTTGGTTCTCACTCGTCACTTAAATTGTATTCTTGAATCAAGTATACGTAATCACACCTTCTGATTTGCCTTCTTGATCATTAAAATATATCCATTTCACAAGCATGCTAAGTCAAATTCGCTCACATTTGCTTTGTTTGAGATCAAGCATGCACATTTGACCCCCCCTTGTTGTCGAGAGTACCGTTTCATTAAGCAATTGTGTTTCGTTTTTATTCAATGCTTAAATCGTTGATTATCTCCTTCAAATCAAGTATGTGATTTGTTACACGTTCTCTTGGGTTTCTTAAATACAAACATGCTATTCCTTGTTCAAGCATGTCTAAATTGAAGCACGTTCTTCATCACTTCAATGATTTGTTGTGATCATTTCCTTCAATTCCTTGGTGCTTACCTACTGAAGAGAACCCTAACAAGGAAAAGTAGATAGTTTAACTCGGAACCGAGTCAATGGAATGTGTTGGGCTTTTCACTTGGAGAACTTTCCTTTGCCTTAATACTTCAAGACCAAGGAATGTCAGGAATATAGAAATGGTGGGAAAAGACAAGATCGTGGTAGAGGCCGAGGCCAAAGGAAAACAACCAGAGGAGAATTTGAGCTTATGCTCTTGGGAGTAATAAAGATGAGGGCATCATATTATGGTTAATTGATATTTATCATCATGAGAAGAATTAGTAAGACTTAAGACAGAGAATAATTGTCATGAACTAAGCATAGCATTGCCTTTGGGAGAAAACAACTATGATTTCCTTAGTCTGTCGTGATTTGACAATCAAATTTTATAAACATGAGATTTAGTGGCCGAGTTAAACGTTGTGGATATGTAGAACGTGGATATAATCCTAAGAATGGATTGGCTAACCGAGAATAAAGCGACGATTTTATGTTATGAGAGAAAGATTATGATCCCGCGGTTAGAAAACGAAGAATCTTTTGTTATGGATTTCGAAGAAGGAAAAGGGTAATAGTTATTTCAATTGTGCAGGTCTCGAAATATATATATATATATATATATATATATATATATATATTGTCAAAAAATTGAAACCAGAGATATTTGGTTATTTGGAAGGTGAAGAGAAAGAGGAGTTAACGGTCCAGGATGTGCCCATCATTCGAGAATTTGAAGACGTATTCCTTGATGAGTTACCAGGAATGCCACCGGACAGACAAGCAGAGTTTGTGATCGATTTAGAGCCAAGAGCAGCTCCGATTTCTAAAATACCGTATCGTAAGTCACCTAAGGAGTACAAGAGTTGAAAGTACAGTTGCAAGAACTCCTAGACAGGAAACTTTGATAATTTCGTGTCGTATTTAATGACAATATCCTTATATACTTGAAGAATTATGAGAAGGAACGTGAGTCACATTCAAGGATAGTATTGCAAACTTTAAGGAATAAGAAACTATATGCTAAATTTAGCAAGAACGCCTTCTTGTTTGAGGGAAGTAACATTTTGGGACACATCGTGTCAGCTGATGCCATTAAAGCAGATCCAACAAAGATCCAGATGGTGATGGAGTGGAAGTCGTCGACAACACCGATAGAGATTCGTAACTTTCTTGGTTTAGCAGGTTATTATCGAAGCATTATTAATACTTCAGGAAGGGGTGGCATTCGTATGGATAAAAGAATGAAAGAGGAACCCGCGGAAATTAAAGTACCTTCTGACCACAGGGCCAGTCTTATCCGTACCTGAAGAAGATAAGAATTTTGAAGTCAACACTGATGCGTCGAAAATGGATTGGGCTGCGTATTGATACAAGACGGAAAGGTAATGGCCTGTACTTCCAGACAATTAAGACCGCATGAAGTGAATTATCCGACTCGTGGTCTTGAGTTAGCAGCGATAATTCACGCATTGAAGATATGGAGGCACCATCTTTACGGAGTTAAATGCGCAATATTCACGGATCATAAGAGCTTGAAGTATTTCTTCGAGTAGAAAAACTTGAATACGAAACAGAGAAGATGGTTAGAATTTGTTAATGATTATGACTTGATAATAAATTATCACCCATGTAAGGCCAATTAGTTGCAGATGCCTTGAGCCGGTAAAGGAGAAACTCAACTTGGATGTGTACTGATCAGAGAAGACGTACGAGTACAAGATTTCGAGAAACTTAGTCTTGAAGTTAGTTCACCTGCGGTAAGAGTTTGGCATGACATAGTTGCTTTCACTGTTGTATCAGAATTAGGAAATAGAATCGTTGACGCATAGAGAAAATACATGGAGCTTAAGAAGTTACATCAGGAGATTAGAATCAAGCCGTTGAGCGAATACAAAGAAGCGCCTGATAGAACACTGATGCTCAAAGACAGAATCTTGGTGCCAAATGTGGAAGAATTGAGGAATGAAATCATGAGTAAAGCTCATGATATACCGTATGTCGCTCACCCAGAGAATACAAAGATGTCTCAAGACTCGAAGACTATGTACTAGTGGACAACATGAAAAAGGATGTAACCTTATATGTGGAGAAATGTCTGGCATGTCAGTAAGTCAACGTATTACTATGGGCTTTGTCACGGGATTCCCGAAGTTGCAATGAGGAAACACAACAATATATATATATATATATATATATATACGAGGGAGTTATACGTGCGAATCAGATAGGCTAGCTAGCTATACGTACGAGAGATTGTCAGACTACATGGAGTGCCTGTAACGATTATGTCTGACAGGGGCGCGAAGTCTATGTCTCGTTTCTGGATTATTCTACAGCAAGAATTATGGACGCGCCTAATTTCAGTACAACGTTTCATCCTCAATTAGATGGTCAAACAGAGCGGACGAGTCAGACTCTTGAGGATATGTTAAGAGCCGTGATTTTGGATAGAAGAGTGAGTTGGGAGCCGATCTTGCCGTTAATCGAGTTTGTGTATACTAACAGTTATCAGACGACGATCGGAATGGCCCCCTATGAAGATTTATACGGAAGGAAGTGTCTCTCACCATTGTATTGGGATGAGGTAAGTGAAAGATAAGTTCTTAGACCCAACACGATCAGAGAAATGATTGAGGTTGTGCGCCAGATTTGAGAAAAGATAAAAGAAGCTCAAAAGCCGACAGAAGTCCTACGCTGATACGAGAAAATATGAGCTACAGTTGAAGTTTGTGATAGGGTATTCTTGAAAGTGTCACCGTCGAAGGGAATTGTCCGATTCGGAGTTAAAGGGAAGCTACGACCTCATTTCGTAAGACCCTACGAGATTTTAGAGCGCATGGGTCCAGTGACCTATCATCTGGCTTTACCTCCGAGCATGGGTAATGTGCACAACGTATCGCAGTTGAGGAAGAATGTTTTGATTTGAAAAACGTGATTCGCCAGGAGAAGATTGCACTAAACTTAGACTTGCATTACGAAGAAAAGCCAAAAATAATTTCGGACCGGAAAATCCAAGAGTTGAGGAATAAGTCGATTTCTCTCATCAAAGAGTTGTGGAGTCACCATGGACGAGGAGAGGCGACATGGGAATCAGAGGAGAAAATGAGGAATAAATACCCCGAGCTTTTGAAGAACCTTAGCAAATTTCGGGACGAAATTTTTGTAAGGTGGGGAGGATGTAATATCCCGAGGTTAACTAAGCTAATTAATTGCTTAATTATTGTAATAAAATAATTTTCTTCCCAGGTTGTGCAATAATTTATTTTTAGTAAGAGTTCGATTAGATTTGCAATTCGAGTTCGGAAAGTCGATTTCTTAAAATCGAGCAAAAGAAATGACTCGAAATATTGAATGAGAATGTTTTAATTGAAGTAATTTTCGGGAATCCATGGAGGGAGAGATTTATTTTGGATTTAATTGGAGATGGGGAGAATTGTTTTTAATGTTGGGATTTTAATTTTGGACCTTGGACTTGAGGTGTCATATTGCATGATTTCGGCATGACATGTGATGAATTGGGTGGATCCTTACCATATGAGGACAAATTCAGAAAAGGGAAATTCATTCTCTCCCTTTTTTCCAACCAAACCCGTCGCCCCCTCCTCCCAGCAACCCCCAGCACCACCCTTCCATGCTGCCAACTTGCCGGCCAAATTCCGGCCAGCTCCAACTTCCGCCGGCCGAGCCACCACCACCACCACCATTGTGTAGATCGTTCTTCAAGCTTCCTAAAGAGCTAAAGTAGAGGCCGTGGCATCCAGTATTGAGGGAGATATCGTAGAGAGAAGTTAGCCCACCGGAGTGGTGAGAAATTCCAATTTCCAGTTTTGTATCTCATTTTTATTCGATTAATTCGAGCTTTAGCTCATGTATTCGTGTTCCCTACTTCCTAGAGAATATTTTGATACCTTGCAAGACGAGTTTGGACGCCGGATTCTCGCCGTCGCCGCCGCCGTCTTCTATTTTCCCTGTGAGCTTTCACCCATCTCTTCTTCCATCAGATTTTCAAGATTTAAACATGTTTTCGTGATCTTTATGAGTCTAGGACCTTAGATATATGTTTGCATGTTGTTG